>SNQJ01S0150666.1:0-23205 GCA_010110895.2 Picea sitchensis
TCAGCAACCACCAAAAGAAATTCTGAAACACTAGGATGACTATCCAATATTGGTGTGCAAAAAGTATTTTTCCCTTAGCAAAATGTTTTCTTTTATAGATTTTGTGTATCATATTACTTGTCTAACTCATGTAATATGTAATTTATTAAATTTCTATTTACCGTTATTCTCCTATCATATGTGTCACTAATATGCTCAATTGCACAACTAATTACTTATTTAAAAATATAAAATACTGAATTATTTTTACTCAATTCCCACATTTCATACTTTCACTCTTAGGTATTTCCTTGATCTCTTCCTCATTTCTTATTTTATTTTAGTGGGTGCACATGGAGTTACTACTTTAATTATTTATTATGTCTCTTTAATTTCAACCAACCCAATTTTTTATTTGAATTTGAGTTCTTATCTCTCTTTCTTCTCATTGATTTTTAAGTGCACGAGCAATTAGTTTTAGGTAGTTAATAATTACTTTATTTCAATTTCATACAAACTTCTATACTTACCATTTTTCTTATATTAATTAACATATGCATGTACTAACGAAATAATCTTATATGTTCCTTAATCAATCTTGATTCATTTTCAACTTTATCAATTGTATCATCCCACTCTTGTGCGCGGTGAGAAAACCTATTCTTTGAGGACACTTGCTTGCAAGTGATCCAGATTATTATACCTTTGGGCATTTGATTATGATTATGAGGCATTATGGGTTGATGACATGTTGTTTTGTTGCATTGACATAGGCATGTTCTATTGAATTAGTTTTACTGATTGTGCAGGATTTTGGACCTCGAGGATGCATAGGCATTGATGAAACCCCTTGGACTTCGGATCGAGTCCGAGAGTGAATTATTGGGGTTTGATCGCTTTATATGTGATATTAGTGCATCTGATTAGATGATATGATTATGGATATATTTATGACATGATTCGTTGATGATAGCTTGCCAACCAAACTCACATGTGGAGTAGAGGGGTCATGCATGACTAGCATATATGTTGAGGGAGAGGTGTGGATAGTAGCCATCCCACAGCCTACTAGCACTCCTGCAGTGGCTCGAACTGTAGGTTAATAACTACCAAGTTCGAGAAGACCCAGGATGTCGTGAGGGTAGACTGCGACAATCGCTCATGATGATTTTAAGGGGTGTGCAATAAGGAAGGGGCCTTATTCCTTAGAGGCCCTTATTCTCCCATAAGATCACCTGGAGGAGTATTGACTCCAAGGGTTTTTGATGTCTACGAGGTCAGTCAAGAGGCGAGTGGCACCCTTGGAGCACGTCGTGCATCCTGAAGGACACGTCACACAAGAAAAATGGAAAGAGACAAGTGGAACCCTTGGAGCACGTGGTGCATCCTGAAGGGCACATCGTACAAGAAAAATGGAAAGAGCAGAGTGGCACCCTTGGAGCATGTGGTGCGTCCTAAAGGACACATCGTGCAAGAAAAATGCAATGAGGTGAGTTGCACCCTTGGAGGACGTAGTGTGTCCTGAAGGGCACGTCGCGTTGTTAATTAATAAACGAATAAACCTATATGGCCTTAGGACGAATAACATGATAAGAAAAATTTAAAACAATTTCCCTAATAAAATGTCGCCCAACCTCGAAAATTAAAATCTAGGTCTAGGTGAAACTTGCGGTAAAAGAAAAATATGTTTGTAAAAAAAATAAAAATTAAATAAATAAAAATGATAATCATCATTAATCATGTGTGTGAGTAATTATTTTAATTTATAAAAATCTTTTGGGGGATAAAATTTAAAAAAGGGGGGCAATAATTGTTTTGTCACTTATATTAATTAAAATTTATTAATTAAAAAGGGAAAAGGGAAAAAGTTAATTTTCTACACCTGCCAAATTGAGTTTTAAACAAAATGGAAAGAGGAAAATCTAAAATAATTAGGAAACTAGGAAAAAACAAGAGACATAAAAAGAAACAGGAAACTCAAGAAAAAAACGGAAAGTCTAACTTAGTAAGGTATCTAGCATATAAGAACCTTCTAAATTAAACTCAACTAGTAAATTAATAAGGGGGAAAGTCATTAAAACTTGTAAGGGAATATGGGGACACCTAGGAGCGATTCTAGGAATGTTTTTAGGTGGGTGAGGGAAATAGGGGCAATTAATTAATTAATGAAATTAATTTATGGAGGAATGAAGGGGATGCGTGACACATGTATGGGTAGGATTTTTATGAATTAAATTATTAAACTTTAAATTAATTGGGATTTGAGAAAGTAAAGGACTTCGAAACTCTGTATAATGGAGGAAGGAGAAGGATGATGGATCTCATCTGTTATGCATAACGTTACGTTGCAGAAATTTGTACTTGACTGAATTAGCTTGTGGGAGTTGGGATACCCAACTCGGTGAGGAGTGGTAGCTCGGCCTTGCGAGGCAAGCTGGGAGCTAGCTAATTCTTTTGTAAGTGTGTGTGGCCCCTTTGTAGCTTGGCGGTCTAAAGGGGAAGAAGAGTACCCCTAGCATTGGCTGGGAGGTACTAGTGAAGTCTAATCAGTCGATAAGCGAGAGCTACATGGAGCACGTAGGACAACAACTCAGAGCGGGCTACTTGGGATACGGTACGCTTCCTTTATTTTTGCATGGTAGATTGTTAGTATGATTTATGCCTTGAGTTCTGTATGTTTAATTGGGTAAAGAAATGATTGTCTTAGAGTTCTAGTTGATGACTAAAAATTTCCCCATAGCCCTTGGCTCGATGTTGATTGATTCCCATGGCCTTCGATCCCTTCTTGTCTTGACCGTCCTATGGTTTATTGATTTGTGATGATTGTGGTTTATTTTTTCCTTCATCCCTAGATCATCAGTCCACGCTTGAGCAATCGACTAGGATCTTTATCTACGGTCGTCACTTCAGTGTTAATAGACCTATGGATCTAAACGCCCTACTTTTTTGTGCGTGGATGATGAGCGAAGGATGTTCCTGCCAACCATCTACCCTTGTTGGTTGTTCTTGGTTGAGTGATCGTCTTGCGCCTTTTGCGATTGTTCATCTCTTCCTTCTGTGATCTACTTATTACCCTCTACGTTTGATGAATTGATTAGTGCATTTTTAATGAAATGTCGTATGCGTTTTAATGCCTTTCCTGGGGAAACTACTGTGTGGTTTTTATACATCTGGTCTGCCTTTTTTCTCTACGATTTTACCCTTGCACTTTATTATTTTGATGAATTTAGCTTGCGTAATTTCCCACTCGAATGACAGTTTATAAATTACCTTGGATTGCGTATTATTCTTTTTAACTCTGCGTTTTACCATTTTCTTGTCTGCAATTTACCCTTTGTAACGTCACCCATTACCCTTCTTTTATTGACTGCGTTGGGAAAGTTTTTTTTTTTTTTCTTGTAGACAGTAAACTTTGGGACAGTCTTTTCTCATCTGGTTCTAGACAGTCATGGCTTATATTTAATAGATTAATACCAACAATATCATTGTTATTTGTTTATTTGTTAGCTTTCAGTGTCATTGTTATCTGCGTATTTGTTAGCATTGAGTGATAGTGATATCATTTGTTAGTTGTGTAAGTATAGGGATGTCGTTGTTAACTACGTAGTTGGATAGCATTGAGTCGTACAATGATATCATACTTCTGATGGCTTATATCAAGACAACTGTTGCGTTGATTGCGTATGGCTGGGTAAAAGAACTGCATTTTACGACTGCCAAATAGTCAGCGAACCATCGCTCTTCTGTTGTGTAATGGCAACAGGCTAACGTAGGGTTATGATCTTACAATATTGTTCGTCAACGTTTCCCCTCTCCATATTTCCTGGCTGGAAAGTTCACGTTCCCTTGCGTAATCCGTAGGATAGAAAATCCCTTTTTATGGTGAACCCTTACAACTTTTGATGAGCGGTTACGGACATCTCACGGAGTTAACCCTCCTTCATTTTTTATTCGAACAACTGTTTTACTAACCGAACTTTTAGACCGCCTTCTCAGCACCTCTGGACTACGTTCAACATTTTTAGGTTGCGTTTTAACTTATAATTGATTGTGTTGTAATTACTTCAGCAGATCTGGAATTTGTATTCTTTGGTCAGCTGAGTGTGGTTGATATTCCCTCTTAAAATGCAGGGATTTTGACAGCTAGACGGACTACAAACAATGGACTATATCAGACAATGTTTGTCCCTTTTATTACCTTGTTCTGACAGAGTAAGTGTGCCTCCAGTTTCTTGGATTGTTGTACCTTCTTTTGTTCATCACAATTTTTACCATCTAATCCATCATTGTAACAGTGATAATGCCTTACTCAGAAATTCGTGGTAAAATACAACCCAATTACCTTTACTCACGAATTTCAATATTGATACCCGAGTTTCAATAAACCCCCCCATAAAATTCACCCCCCAGCTAATAGTGTTTGTTTCTCTAAGTACTTGGGTAGCGAACTGGTTGTCAAACTTTTTTTTTCTGCGTCTTCAATGTTGTTGATGACAGACAGCCTTGTCATTTTTAGTTTTTCTCATTGAATTATTGGACCACAATGTCAATTTTGTTCTGCGAGTGAATGTCCCTTTTAGTTCTGTTAGATCATTTAAAAACACAGAGTGACTTAGAGAGAAAATTTTACGGTCACGAGTTATTGTTAGGTGAGCTGGGATGACATAGTTGGTGACTCTTTAGGACAAAATTCATAGAAAAAAATTTTTGACAGCCTAGATTTGGTTTCGTTTTTGTTGGGTCGACGATCTCTTTATACTTAACTATTCCATCTTTTAGGTTTAATCAATTCCTTTATATAACCTCTCATTTAAGGTGAAGGTAACTTCGAAGAATAGAAGGGTAGATTTGCTACACTAGAAATTGATAAATCTTATTAATTTTAAGGATATAGAAGTTCTAAATTTGTATTTTTATTTTTTATAGAAGTATGTGAGATTACCCTTTGTTAGACATGGATATCCATTTTGAATTAATAGGACTGTTAGACGTGATGGTTATGGGCGTGATAGTTGATTATCTTGCACTAGCTTAATGGTCGAGGGATTGGTAGTTTTATTAACTAAAACTATTAATAGCTAACAATTATTTGGCGATTATGTGCCTTGCGCCTTAGGTCGAGCTCGAAGGGGTGGTTGGTCATAAGAGTTTCACCTCACTGGTTTCCTTGGAGGAAACAATAATATTCCTATCATTGACGCATTTAATTGAGTGATTCCATCTTGCATCTTGTCGACTTGTTGCTTGGGTGTGTGGGTATCGTCTCCTTGACAGTTATTTCCGTCTTCTTGCGTGTGGGATTGTCTTGAGTCTATGGTCTAAATAGGTTATGTTGTGTCACAGTTATTTCCACGCCTATCACCTGGTGATGGCATGAATCCTGATGAGGGGATCGTTGCACACCTTAATGTTTAGAGGCGAATGATAAGTTGGTCAGAATCTGTGCTTCCTGTTGTGGGAGTTTGTTCATTGTAGTTGAGGTTGGTACCTAGGTTGTCATGCCTTCTTGCATTTGGTTGGGCGTCATCAATATTCTAGTTACACGGTTGTCCAGGACGTTGTGTCACGATTGTGGTTGTTGTCTTTTAGCTTAGAGGCATCGTCGGGTTGTGTCGAATGGGCAACCTTTTCCTTTTGTCTTGATTTTTGATTGCTTTGCCCAGTTGCTCGATGTGCTTGTGTGTTGATTGTTGCTTGTCTGTTGCCTGATCTGCATGCGTAGTGTTCTTCGTCAGGTTGGTTTTCGACTATTGTTGTCATTGTCTTCCTGCCCCAAAAACAAAACAAAACAAAAAAAAATATGGTGTCACTTGTAGTCGTAATGATGGGATCGTTACATATGGTATTACAGCAGGTTCAACCCTGAGACTGTGGATCACCAGGCTTTCCACTGCAATAAACATGTGAGTATTAACCCTTGCGTTAATTAAAAACCTTAATGTGTCCATCCGGTGATCGCATTTAGAGGACGCCACAGAGGTTCACAACGTGGTGTCGTTGAAGGAGGTGAGATGCCTCCAAAAGTTCCCGCACCCTTAGATTCAAACCCCCATGGGGAAGAAGAATTCCTTGGGCTGGAGTCGATCATTGTAATGGATGAAGATGGTTTGACAAGGTCCTTCCAGAGATTGTCAGAGGCCTTTATTCTACATTGATACTAAGATGAGGCCAGGGCACCCATACCCGTGAGGGTCCACAACTCGCTCTAGCTAGTACCATTAACATCCACCCTGAACTCGAGAGAGTTGAGTTCTCGAGTCCACGAGTGTCACAGACGACTGTGTCGTCGAGCCACGGTTGTCCAACAAGAAGGTCTACATGGCGGTCCTTCAATTGAAGGGGAGCACTCTTCTATGGAGGAAGATGCTCCTACCACATTTGAACATGGACATCGACGAAATGTCATGGGAACTGTTCGAGGAAAGGTATCTTTCTGAGGAATTTGTTAATCGTCATCTCCATGAGTTTGGCACCTTGCAAGAAGTCAGCCTCAAGGTGCCCGAGTACAAGGTCCATTTTGGAGCTTCTTCCATATGCTCCACATCCAATTACCCAGACACTTAAGCTCAAAAAGTTTGAGATTGGCCTTATTATTAGAATTCATCTTCTACTTTGGGTACCAGGATTACTAAATCAAAGGAAGTGTGTTGGATTGTGGGAGGCACATGACTAACAATACTACCCAGAGGAAAAGGTCGGAGCTTCTGGATCAGCCGGACCCACTACCTTGGGATTTTTGGGAAAGGCCCATCAAATTCATGCAGTGGTGAATAACTGCAGGAAGAGCACGAGTCGACTGTGCTAGAGGCATCAGGCATCGTTGCTGACCAGACCCTTAGTATTTGATAGATCCTGGTGCTACCGAGAGTTTCATCTCTGGTCCACCGCTAAAAGGGATTAAGGTAAAGGGAGTCGAACAGGGTGATTTTAGCTTCATAGAGATGGATTCAGGAGCCAAACTGAAGGTTGAAGGAAAGGTTACAGGTTGTACCCTTAACCTAGGAGGGTTTATCACGAGGGCCAACCTGTACATCATGATCTTATTATTTTATGACGTCGTGATCAATATGAACTTGTTGGAATCGCATGAGGTGATACTCAACTGTAAGATGAAATGGTTGAGCTTGGTTGATGATGAGGGGCAAGGATGCATGACTGTAGGACAAAAATAGGGAGTTTCCCTGAGGTTCATCTCTTCCTTATAGCTACGGAAGAGCATGTGCAAGGGATGTAAGATTTATTCAATCCTTACAATTAAATGAGAATGGAGTAGCGAAAGGTCTAGAACACCTTCTTGTGGTGAGAGAGTTTGCAGATGTCTTCCCAGAGGAGTTACCTGTGATTCCTCCGGAGAGGGAATAGGAGTTTACTATTGACCTAAAACCGGGGACTGAACCGATAGAGAGAACGCCTTATCATATGTCGACCTTGGAGTTACAGGAGTTGAGAATGCAACCAAAAGAATTGTTGGACCTCGAACTGATAAGTCCAAGTGTGTCACCGTTGGATGCGCATGTTATTTTCATACGAAAGAAGGATGGGTCATGGAGACTCTGCATTGATTATCGTCAATTAAACAAGGCAATGATAAAAAATCAATATACGTTGCTGAGGATTGATTTGTTTTTTATCAAATGAAGGGTGCGACAGTGTTCTGAAAGATTGATTTGCGATCAGGGTATCACTAGTTACAGATCAAGGAGGATGATGTCCCTAAGACAACCGTTAAGATGAGGTTTGGACAATACGAGTTTATTGTTTTACTATTTGGACTCAGAAACGCCCCAGGGGTATTTATGAGTTTCATGAACACGGTGTTCCGTGAGTACTTGGAAAAGTTCATACAAGTATTCATTGATGATATTTTGATTTACTCTCGGATGACGGAGGAGCATCACGAGAACTTGCACTTAGTACTACAGTGTCTACAAGAGAACAACTTGTATGGGAAGTTGTCCAAATGCTCATTTTATCAATGGAGGATTCACTACTTAGGGTATGTCATCTCCGACGAAGGTATCATTGTGGATCCAACAAAGGTCGAGGCTATTATGGAATGTCTTGCACTGACGAATGTCCTGGAAGTGCGTATCTTTATGGGTTTAGCAGGATACTATCGATGATTCGTCGATGGATTTTCGAAGATAGAAAATCCGATGACGAGGTTGTAGAAGAAAAACAAGAATTTTTTTTGAATCGAGAAATGTGCAGAATCTTTTAGGAGGCTCAAGGATATGTTGATGATGGCACCAATACTAAAATTCCCTAAAATCGACGCAGATTTCTTGGTATGAACTCACGTGTCCAAGCAAGGCTTAGGCAGAGTCCTCATGTAATATGGTCAAGTGATTGCTTACATCTCAAGGAAATTGAGAAGGCATGAGGAGAACTATGCGACACACGGTTTGGAGTTGTTAACCATTGTATATGCCTTGAAGGTTTGGAGACACTACCTTGTTGGACGAAAATTTGAACTAAAGATGGACCACTGTGGAATACAACACATCTTTATGTAAAACGACCTGAATGCGCGACAATGGCGTTGGTCGGAATTTCTTAGCAAGTACGACTTCAAGATTACGTACATAAAAAGAACAATAAACTCAGTGTAAGATGCATTGAGTTGAAGACCACAAATATTTTCGGTGTTGCCTTTTCAAACGAATCTACATGAAAAGATTCTATCTTTATAGCGTGACGATGACTGGTACAAAGAGGTCGAAGAGTTTATTGGAAAAACACAATGATGGTTCCAAGATTTGAAGGACTTACGTTGTACGACGATGGACTACTAAGATTTAAAAATCAAATTTACATGCACCAAATGACGAGTTGAGGAGTTTGATCCTAAGTGAGGCTCACAGAGTGGTGTACATGGCTCACCCAAGAGTCACGAAGATGAGGGCGGACCTTAAAACCTTATTCTTCTGGAAAGGAATGAAGGAAGACATAGCCAACTATGTGGCCAAATATATAGAATGTCTGTAGGTAAATACTCAACATAGACATCTAGTAGGATTCCTACAACCACACGCTATTCCAGTATCGAAATGGGAGGTTATTTTGATACATTTTATCATTGGATTTCCACTGACGACAAGGAGACACAACTCGATTTTCTTGGTAGTTGACACTCTGACGAAGAGTGCTCATTTTACTCCTATGCATATGATGTATCAGACACCTGACATAGTTAGAGTTTTCATCATGAGATTGTGAGGCTGCATGGCGTGCCTAAGAGGATTATATTCGATCGAGGATCGATGTTTTCTAGATGATTTTGGACTAGTTTCCAAAAGGCCTTGCAAACCCAACTTAGATTTAGTACTGCGTATCACCCGGGAACTGACAGGAAGACCGAACGAACAATCCAAACCTTAGAATATAGGTTGCACATGTACGTGATGGACCAACAAAAGCGTTGGGAGAAATTCTTGTCGTTGGTAGAATTCGCTTATAGCAACAATTACCAAAGCACCATTTTAGATGCTGCCTTAGAGTTTCTTTTGGGCGGCTGTGTCAGATGCCTTTGATTTGGGATCACGTTGAGGATAGGGTCGTGGTGGGACTGGACGTGATCCATGAAATGGAATATTAAATGCAAACTATAAGACAAGGGATCAAGGATGCGCATGATGGGAAAAAGAGTTATGTCGATACGCATCGGGTCGACCGTAGTTATGATGCGGCGATCAAGTGTTTTTGCGGAGGAAACCACATAGGATTTCAATCAAGTTTGGAGAGAGGGCTAAGCTATCTCCTATGATATTGTGGAAAAGAGAGGCATGTGGCCTAATGAGTAGCCTTGCCTGATTCTTGAGGCATATGCATGATGTATTTCACGTCTCTCTTTGAGACATTATAATTAGTGATCGTACACATGTTTGTTTTGAGCACTTGGAGGGTGTTGGATGAGGATCTGCTCGCGACTAAGCTGATCCACATCCTGTATCATCGCATTCAAAAAATATGACGTCGAACAGTAGATCAGGTCAAGGTCCATTGGGACAACTATAGTCCATACTCAACAAACTAGGAGGACGCATATGATATATGCCAACAGTTTGCATTTTTGTTTGATAGATAGAATTATGACACTGTGATACACCTTATTTTGGCTCTTATATATTGTGAAACTTTAGGACGGAGTTTATACCAAGGGGGGGTGTATGTAACATTCCGCTCCTGCACGTGGTGAGCAAAGTTTTTCTTTGAGGACACTTGCTTGCAAGTGATCCATATTATTATACCTTTGTACATTTGATTATGATTATGAGGCGGTATGGGTTGATGACATGTTGTTTTGCTGCATTGACATAGACAAGTGCTATTGACTCAGTTTTAATGATTATGCAGGATTTTGGACCTCGAGGATGCAGAGGAATCAATGGAACCCCTTGGACTCTGGATCGAGTCCGGAAGTGAACTATTGGGGTTTGATCGTTTTATATGTGATATTAGAGCATCTGATTAGATGATATGATTATGGATATATTTCAGACAGGATTTATTGATGATGCATGCTGACGATATCTTGTCGACCAGACTCACATGTGGAGAAGAGGGGTCACGCATGACTAGAAGAGTTGTTGAGGGAGAGGTGTGGACAACAGCCCTGCCACAGTCTACTAGCACTCCCACCATGGCTAGAACTGTACGTTAACAACTACCTAGTTAGAGAAAACCCACAATTCCATGAGGGAAGACTGCGACAGTCGCTCACGATGATTCCAAGAGGCGTGCAATAAGGCAGGGGCCTTATTTCTTAGAGTCCCTTAGTCTCCCACAGGATCACCTCATAGAGTATTTACTCTGGTTTATGTCTACCAAGTTATTCAAGAGGTGAGTGGCACCCTTCAAGCATGTGGTGCATACTGAAGGGCACGTTGCGCAAGAAAAATGGAAAGAGGCGAGTGGCACCCTTGGAGCACATGGTGTGTCCTGAATGGAACGTTGCACAAGAAAAATGGAAATAGGTGAGTGCCACCCTTGGAGCATGTGGTCTGTCCTGAAGGGCACGTCGCGCAAGAAAAATGGAAAGAGGCAAGTGGCACCCTTAGAGCACGTAGTGAGTCCTAAAGGGCACATCGTGTTGTTAATTAATAAATGAATAAACCTATATGGTCTTAGGACGAATAATGTGATTAAAAAAAATTAAAAAAATTTCCCTAATAAAATGTCACCCAACCTCAAAAATTAAAATCTAGGTCTAGGTGAAACTTGTGGTAAAAGAAAAATATGTTTGTAAAAATAAAAATGAAAATAAATAAATAAAAATGATAATCATCATTAATCATGTGTCGAGAAGGGGGTGAGTAATTCTTTTAATTTATAAAAATATTTTGGGCGATAATTAAAAAAAGGGGGAAATAATTGTTTTGTCACTTATACTAACTAAAATTTATTAATTAAAAGGGAAAAGAGAAAAAGTTAATTTCTACACCTCCCAAATTGAGTTTTAAATAAAAGGGAAAGAGCGAAATATAAAATAATTAGGAAACTAGGAAAAAGTGGAAAACACAAAAATAAACAGGAAACCCAAGGAAAAAGACAAAAGTCTAACTTAGTAAGGTATCTAGTATATAAAAACCTTCTAAATTAAACTCAACTAGTAAATTAATAAGGGGATAAATCATTAAAACTTGTAACGGAATATGGGGACACCTAGGAGTGATTCTAGGAATGTTTTTAGGTGGGTGACGGAAATAGGGGTAATTAATTAATTAATGAAATTACTTTATGGAGGAATGAAGGGGATGGGTGACACATGTACGGGGAGGATTTTTATGAATTAAATTATTAAACTTTAAATTAATTGGGATTTGGGAAAGTATTTAAGGACTTTGAAACTCTATATAATAGAGGAAGGAAAAGGATGATAGATCTCTTTTGCTATGGATAACATTATGCTACAAAAATTTGTACTTGACTAACTTATCTTGTGGGAGTTAGGATACCCAGCTCGGTGAGGAGTGGTAGCTCGACCTTGCGAGGCAAGCTGGGAGCTAGTTGATTCTATGGTTAGTGTGTGTGGCCCCTTTGTGGCTCTGGGGGATAAGGGGGAAGAAGAGTACCCGTAGCGTTGGCTGGGAGGTACCAGTAAAGTCTCATTGGTCAGCAAGCGGGAGCTACATGGAGCCTACATGACAACAACTTAAAGCGGGATACTTGGGATATAGTACGCTTCCTTTATTTCTACATGGTAGATTGTTAGTATGATTTATGCCTTGAGTTTTGTATGTTTAATTGGGTAAAGAAATGATTGTCTTAGAATTATAGTTGATGACGGAAACTTTCCCCATAGCCCTTGGCTCGATGTTGAATGATTCCCATGGTTGTCGATCCCTTCCTGTCTTGACTATCCTATGGTTTATTGATTTGTGATTATTGCAGTTTATTTTTCCTTCGTCCCTAGCTCATCAATCCACGACTGAGCAGTCGGCTAGGAGACTTATCTACGGTCGTCACTTCGGTGTTAATAGACCTATGGATCTAAACGCCATGCTCTTCTGTGCGTGGATGATGAGCGAAGGATGTTTCTGCGAGTCATCTAGCCCTGTTGGTTGTTCTTGGTCGATTGATCGTCTTGCACCTTTTAAGATTGTATACTTCTGCAATTGTTCATCCCTTCCTTTTGCGATCCACTTATTACCCTCTGTGTTTGATGAATTGATCGGTTCATTTTTAATGAAATGTCGTATGCGTTTTAATGCCTCTCCTCGCGAAATTATTGTGTGGTTTTTGTACATCTGGTCTGCCTTTTTCTCTGCGATTTTACCCTTGCACTTTATTATTTCGATGAGTTTAGCTTGCGTAATTGCACACTCGAATGACAGTTTATAAATTACTCAGGACTGTGTCTTATTCTTTTTAACTCTGTGTTTTACCATTTGCTTGTCTGCAATTTACCCTTTGTAAAGTCACCGATTACCCTTTTTTTATTGACTGCGTTGGGACAATTTTTTATTTATTGTACACAGTAAACTTTGGGACAATGTTTTCTGATCTGGTTCCAGACAGTCGTGGCTTATATTTAATAGATTAATTTGTTATTTGTTAGCTTTGAGTGTGATTGTTATCTGCGTATTTATTAACATTAAGTGATAGTGATATCATTTGTTAGCTGTGTAAGTATAGGGATATCGTTGTTAGCTGTGTAGTTGGATAGCGTTGAATGGTACAACGATATCATATTTTTGACGACTTATCTCTAGACAGCTGCTACGTTAACTGCATATGGTTGGGTAAAATAATTGCATTTTATGACGGCTAAATAGTCAGCGAACCATTTCTCTTCTGATGTGTAATGGAAGCGGGCAAACGTAGGGTTATAATCTTACAATACTGTTGGTCAGTGTTTCCCCTATATGCGTATTTCCTGGCTGGACAGTTCGTGTTCCCTTGTGTAATCAATAGGACGTAAAATTCGTTTTTATGGAGAACCCTTACAACTTTTGATGAGCGGTTACGGACGTCTCACAGAATTAGCCCTCCTTCATTTTTGATTCGAACAGTTGTTTTATTCAGCGAAATTTTAGACCGCCTTCTCAGCACCTTTGGACTACGTTCAGCGTTTTTAGGCTGCGTTTTTAACTTATAATTGATTGCATTGTAATTACTTCGGCAGATATGGAATTTGTATTCTTTGGTCAACTGACTGCGGTTGATATTCCCTGTTAAAATGAAGGGATTTTGACAGCTAGACGGACTACAGACAGCGGACTGTATCCGACAATATTTGTCCCCTTTTTTACCTTGTTCTGAAAGAGTAAGTGCGCCTCCAGTTTATTGGATTGTTGTACCTTCTTTCGTTCATCACGATTTTTACCAGCCAATCCGTCATTGTAACAGTGATAACGCCTTACTCTGAAATTCATGGTAAAATACAGCCCAATTATCTTTACTCACGAATTTCAGTATTGATACCCGAGTTTCAGTAAACCCCCTTTACGTAATGGGGTCGTTACATATTTTTAGGTGCACTAGCAATCAATTTTAGTTAGTTAAATATTAATTTATTTCAATTTCATACAAACTTCTATAATTACCATTTTTCTTATATTAATTAACATATGCATACTAACGAAATAATCTTATATGTTCCTTAATCAATCTTGTTTCATTTTCAACTTTATCATTTATAACGAATAACAATGGTTTCATGATTATTCATTCCCTTCAATAACTAGATTTCAATATGTTCCAATGATGCCATGTTTCTATGATGCACGAGCATCGCCAACTCATCAAGCGAGCCAGCACATCAAGCGGAGATCAGTTGGATAAACAAACCCAAATTTTTGAAGTGTTTTGGGATTGTAGCGCAAGTCTTTAATGAAGCCATTTATGAAGGCGCACTTGTATATTGTAACGGACCTTGAGCAGAGAGCTCTCGTCCTTTGGTAGATAGTCGGAATTTATTTTAGTTAATGCTGGTAGGTAGATTTTAATTGTAGATTTGATAGCTTTAGAGTCCAAGAGGGAAAACGGATATAGACACCCTCATTGTATCATTGTAACATTATTGAAAACAGGAGCAAGAAGGGAAGAGCATGCAAAGAATTGTATGAATAACACCCATGTACATATATTGAATTTATAGAAAGCTTTAATTCAATTTCATGGTTTGTGTTGGTTCTCTGTGTATTGATATTATGCTCATGGATGTTTTGCTTCCTGTCATGCATTGCTTTTATATGTTGTGTATGTGATTTCTTTGTTGAATTGAAGTCTAGAGGGTGAATGAATGAGTTTCAATTGTTTCTCTATCTGAGCCACGAGATTCCTGCAAGGTGTGCAGTCGAAAAATTATTAGCAAGGAGTTCGTTGATGACGGCTCAGGTAGTTTAAGTCTTGTTATAATTCACTCAGAAGTGAAAATGGGTTGTTGAATCCATGCAAAGAGTGCATAGGCTGAAGAGAATGTCTCAGTCGAGAATCTGAGAAGAAGGAAAACCAAGACTGCTGCTATAGGAGTGCGCAGAGTCGGAAGGATTCAACACTTGGGAGAGTTGTATGTTTGCTGCAAGGAGTGCATGCAAGTCCCTCTGAAGGAATCACAGTGGGAAAGCTCAGGAGGTATAGAACCTTCGAGATATCGTCGAAGGAGAGAACAGGAATCTCGTGCCGTTGAACGTTCAAGCAAGAGTTGCAAGTGCAGGTGTTGGAAGGCAAGTGCTGAGAAGGGATACTTAGCCATTCTCAAGAAATCTTCAAGGAGGAGAAATCGACGGTCAGGATTCGCAGAGGAAAATTGTGAAATCCCGTCAGCCGTCAGATCTCAAGAAGTTGTGTCGGGGTTAAGCCCAGGGGTAGAGAGGAGAAGTCCCAGACAAGTCATCGGGATATTGGAGACCTTGCGGGTTTCGAAAACCTGAGAGAAAATCCTAGCCGTTGATCTTTGCAGGACACGCGTAAGACATCAGGTCATGAGTCGGGATTTAACCCATCGGGGTTTCCGGAAGCAAGAAACTCTCGCAACTTGTAGTTGCGATCCGCGATATCCTGACGAGGGAGTCATGTGGGCCATAGAAGAAGATAGTGGAGGACAGGTTTCACCCCGTATCGGGGATCGGGACTTGAAGATTTTCATGAATGAGTGCAACAGGAATTGCGATATTCCGATACGCGATTTCCCGATCACCACAGGAGTGTGGGCCATAGGCGCCAAAGAAAAGCACCGGTGTTGGAAGGTCAACGTTGACTGACAGGTCATCGGGAATCGGGGATCCGTGAGGTGAGTGTATCATGACCTCGTAAGTGTCGATTTCCCGACGGGGAAAATTCTCGATAGAAGCAGGGAAGCGTTGGTGAATATTCCTCGGTTTTTGAGGATTTGTGATACCTAGACCTGTGATTCCAAGAGTCGCGATCACGCGAAGTCTGATTTTCCCGATTTGGAATAGGGAGATCAAAGGAGCATTCTGTGGTTATTGAGAACTCCCAATAGGGGGGGTTGAAGAACATTTCAGTTCTTTGGGCCTAAGGAAGAGAAGGTCATGTGGGAGCGGACGTGCCAGTGAGGGTGCGAATGCGTCAGAGTGGTATCAGAGCGAGAAAATCTCTTTTCGTTCTGTAGCTGAGAAGAAAAGAAAATTTCACCATGCCGCCAAGAAATGAAGGACAGTCACCCAATCCAGAGGATAGGGAGAACCAGAGAAGGAGAGGGAGACAAGCACAAAATCCGGAAATGGAGAGGTAGATATCTGATCTCCGAGCAAGACTAGAAGATATGGAGGCAGCGCAGAGATGCACAGCCAGTGCGGGGGATCTTAGCGATTCCGAAAGCGAAGCTGAAGCTGAACAACATGGAGAAGTTGCAGTCGAAGATGTAGCCAATGAGCGATTAATTAAGGCTATCGCTCGGATGAGTTCGAAAACAAAGATGGACATTCCAGCTTATGAAGGGAATCTGGATGCAGAAGAGCTACTGGACTAGCTTAGAGCTCTTGACACCTACTTCAATTATGAGGATATCGAAGAGGATAAGAAGGTAAGACATGTTGTCACACGTTTGAAAGGACATGCAACATTGTGGTGGGATGAGCTACAAGCTGACATATGCTGCAAAGGAAAACAAAAGATCAAGAGCTGGGATCGAATGATCGCGAAGATGAAGGTGAAGTTCATCCCAAGGGACTATCAAATTACTTTGTTCAGGAGGATGCAAAACCTGAGACAGAAATTGATGACACTGAAAGAATACACTGAGGAATTCTATCGACTCAACATCAGAGTAGCTCATCGGGAGAGCGATGATGAGAAGGTTTCCAACTATCTGAATGGTCTGAGATACGACATTCAGGATGAATTAAGATTGGTTACCATCAGGACGGTGGAGGATGCTTACCAGATGACTTTGAAAGCAAAGGAGAAGCTAAGCCGTAAGCAAGGTCCGCGAGGGTGAGGCAGAATTCAGCCCAGAGGCAAGACAATTGCCCAGGAGAAATTCCAGAAGCCCAAGGAGGAATGGAAGAAACCTCAGGGTAGAGTAGAAAGAGGTGGTACCTCACAGAACGGACCATACATTGAACAGGGAGGGCAACATAATGAGCAGAAGGGAGATTATGCTGACGCAAATACTTTTCCTCGTACCAGAGGTAGAGGAAGAGGCCGAGGTGGAGTTATCACATGTTTCACATGTGGGAAGAATGGGCATAGGTCATTTGAGTGTCTAGAGAAAAAGAAGGACATCGGAGAAGCTCACATCGCAGAAGCGCAGAGGTGAGATGTTGAGTCCAAAGATACAGAAGGCGCAAGGTCATTGATGATGTGTAAAGCTCTATTAACACCTGTGAAAGAGGTGGAGGACTGAGCTCAAAGGACCAAACTTTTTAGAACAGCTTGCAAGACCAAGGATTGGGTATGCAAGGTTATTATGGACAGTGGTAGCACAAATAATCTCGTTTCAACTAAGATGGTGGAGAAACTGGAGCTCGAGACAACTGATCACCCGAGTCCATACAAGATTTCATGGCTATAGAAGGGACATCAAGTGAGTGTCACTAAACAGTGTTTATTTGAATTCAAGATAGGTGGATATAATGATAAAGTACTATGTGATGTCATTCCCATGGATGTATGTCATTTATTTCTCGGTATACCATGGCAATATGACAGAAATGTGGTTCATGATGGGAGAATGAACACATATACCCTGGAGAAGAATGGGGAAACATACAGGTTGCTTCCGATAAAGGATAAGGAGGGGAAACCAGAAGTAAGCAACACAATACTTCTCATGAGTGGGAAGGAACTTCTCACAGAGATGGAGAAGAAGGAAGATCCATAATTCTTTGTGGTCAGGAAACCAAAAATCGTTCTGACCAGCACAAGAGTGGATGATTTGCCGGAAGAAATTCAGGAACTGCTGGAAGAGTTCGTTGACATTGTGGTAGACGAATTTCCTCATTTTTTGTCGTCGATTAGGAGTGTGAGTCATCATGTAGACCTCATACCATAAGCTAGTTTACCGAATAAATCCACGTACAGGTTGACGCCGCAAGAAAATGAAGAGGTTAAGAAGCAGGTCCAGGATTTATTGGACAAAGGATTGGTCAGGGAAAGTTTGAGTCCATGTGTTGTTCCAATAGTATTGAGTCCAAAGAAGGATGGAGGCTGGATAATGTGTACCAACTCAAGAGAAATTAATAAAATAACCATGAGGTACAGGTTTCCACTGCCGAGAATGGATGATCTGATGGATTTTCTGAGTGGGGAAAAGTTTTTTTCAAAGATTGATTTGAAAAGCGGATACCATCAGATTCGCATGAGGGAAGGCGATGAGTGGAAGACAGCCTTCAAAACCAATGAAGGGCTATACGAATGGCTAGTCATGCCGTTTGGCTTGAAAAATGCACCGAGTACATTTATGAGGTTGATGAATGAAGTCCTGAGGGAATTCATCGGGAAAATTATCGTCGTATATCTCGATGATATACTGATCTTCAGCAAGACCAAGGTTGAACATTTGAAGCATTTAGCCATTGTGATGAGGAATCTACAGTAGGAGAATTTGTTGATCAACATGAAGAAGTGATCATTCATGAAGACAAAGCTCATTTATTTTGGTTTTGTTATGTCAGCGAATGAGTTGAGGATGGATCCGGATAGGGTAGAAGTGATCAAGAATTGGCCATGACCGAGAAATATTTTCGAGGTGAGAAGTTTTCATGGACTGGCTAGTTTCTACCGAAAATTCATCAGGAATTTTAGTGGGATTAGCGCAGCGATGATGGACACAGTCATGAAAAGACATAAATCTTTTATTTGGACTAAAGAGGTAGAGAAGAGATTCAATCTGTTGAAGTGGAAGATCATGGAACAACCAGTGTTGGTGTTGCCAGATTTCCTGAAAACATTTAAGGTGAAATGTGATGCAAGCGGGTTTTCCATAGGAGAAATCTTGAGTCAGGAAGATAGGCCAGTTGCATATTTCAGTGACAGGCTGGATGAGGCAAAAGTGAAGTACTCCACATATGACAAAGAATTTTATGCTATCATACAGGAATTGAAGAAATGGAGGCATTACTTGATCCCGAGAGAATTTGTTTTATATAGTGATAATCATGCATTGCAGTTTGTGACTCAACAGGAGAAGTTGAATCAGAAACATGCTAGATGGGTAGAGTATATGCAGAATTTTACATTTGTGATTAAACACATTTCAGGTACTGCTAACAAAGTGGCTGATGCTTTGAGTAGGAAGTGTTTGTTGCTGCAGGAGTTTCGAGTCAAGACATTGGGTTTTGAAAATCTTAGGGACATGTATGCAGGTGATACAGATTTTGCAGAGGAATATGAGGCAGCTGAGAATCTAGTTCTCCGAGACAGAATCCCATGGATAGATTATATGATCCAGGAAGGATTGTTGTTCAGAGGCAATCAACTGTGCATTCCAAATTTCTCCATGAGGGAGAATATGTTAAAGGAGAAGCACAGTGGTGGATTAACAGGGCATTTTGGCCATGATAAGACATTTGCAAAGTTGAGCAAAGCATACTTTTGGCCAGGAATTCGGTCGAAAGTCAAGAATTTTGTCAACAGATGTAGAATTTTCCAGCATTCAAAGGGCAGGAAGCATAATGCAGGATTCTATCAACCATTACCCATACCCGAGAGGTCGTGGGATGAAATCAACATGGATTTTGTATTGGGATTGCCTAGGACGCAAAGAGGACATGATTTGATCTTTGTGGTGGTTGACAGGTTTTCCAAAATGACACATTTTATCCCATGCCAGAAGACTAGCGATGCGACTCATATCGCAAATTTTTTCTTCAAGGAGGTCATTAGACTTCACGGGTTACCCAGACGCATAGTATCGGACAAGGATACAAAATTTATTGGACATTTCTGGAGGACACTCTCGAAGAAGATGGGAACTAACTTGATGTTTAGTTCTACCTATCATCCTCAGACGGATGGGCAAACAGAGGTGGTAAATAGAAGTCTGGGAGACTTGTTAAGAAGCTTGGTGACAGAGCACCACAGCAGTTGGGACAATGTGTATCCATAGAAAGAGTTTTCGTACAATGACTCAGTGAACAAGAGTACAGACAAAAGTCCATTTGAGATTGTATACGGCAGGCAGCGAAGAGGAGTTTCGGAATCGAAGGATTCAGAACAGATAATAATTAAGAGCGCAAGTGCTGAAGAATTCCCAGAGGCGATGGAAGAACTTCACAGCAGGGTGAAGGAGCGATTGCTGGAATCAAACTAGGGATATAAGCGCAGAGCAGATCAACATAGGAGACAACTTCAGTTCGAAGTTGGTGATCTAGTTATGGCACATCTGAGGAAGGAAAGGTTCCCAAGGGGAACATACAACAAGCTAAAAATGAAGAAAATCAGACCCTGCAAGGTCCTGAAGAAATTTGGAGAGAATGCGTATGAAATTGAATTGTCGGATGGCATCATGATATCTCCGACATTCAATGTCTCAGAATTATATACATATAAGTCTGATGAAGCAGGAGATGGAAGTGATGAACAACCAGAAGTCCAGTGGCAGAAGCAGATGGCGATTGCAGAAAATCCACAGATGGAATGCATACTAGACAAGCGAGTGAGCAAAAAGACCAGGCAGAAGCAATACTTCGAGTATCTGATCAAATGAAAGAACCACCCAATGGAAGATGCTAGCTGGGAAAGCGAAGCAGAGATACAAAAGTATGGACAGACCGTGCAGGAGCTCATGGACAGGAGCCCATGAAAGTTTTCAAGCTGGGGAGTATGATGCAAGAGCATCGCCAACTCATCAAGCGAGCTAGCACATCAAGCGGAGATCAGCTGGATAAACAAACCCATATTTTTGAAGTGCTTTGGGATTGTAGCGCAAGTCTTTAATGAATCCATTTATGAAGGCGCACTTGTATATTGTAACAGACCTTGAGCAGAAAGCTCTCGTCCTTTGGTAGATAGTCGACATTTATTTTAGTTAACGCTGGTAGGTAGATTTTAATTGTAGATTTGATAGATTTAGAGTCCAAGAGGGAAAACGGATATAGACACCCTCATTGTATCATTGTAACATTATTGAAAACAAGAGAAAGAAGGGAAGAGCATGCAGAGAATTGTATGAAGAACACCCATGTACAGATATTGAATTTATAGAAAGCTTTAATTCAATTTCATGGTTTGTGCCGGTTCTCTGTGTATTGATATTATGCTCATGGATTTTTTTCTTCCTGTCATGCATTTCTTTTATATGTTGTGTATGTGATTTCTTGGTTGAATTGAAGTCTAGAAGGTGAATGAATGAGTTTCAATTATTTTTCTATCTGAGCCAGGAGATTCCTGCAAGGTGTGTAGTCGAAAAATCATCCGCAAGGAGTGCGTTGATGAAGGCTCAGGTAGTTTAACTCTTGTTCTTATTCACTTATAAGTGAAAATGGGTTGTTGAAGTCGTGCAAGGAGTGCATAGGCTGAAGATAAAGTCTCAGTAAAGAATCTGAGAAGAAGGAAATCCAAGACTGCTGCTGCAGGAGTGCAGAGAGTCGAAAGGATTCAACACTTGGGAGATTTGTATGTTTTCCGCAGGGAGTGCGTGTAAGTCCCTCTGAAGGAATCAGAGTGGGAAAGCTCAGGAGGTATAGAACCTTCGAGATATCGTCAAAGGAGAGCACAAAAATCTCATGCCATGGAACATTCAAGCAAGAGTTGCAAGTGCAGATGTTGGAAGGCAAGTGCTGAGAAGGGATACTTAGCCATTCTCAAGAAATCTTCAAGGAGGAGAAATCAACGGTCAAGATTCGCAGAGGAAAATTGTGAAATCCCGTCAGTCGTAAGATCTTGAGAAGTTGTGTCGGGGTTAAGCCCAGGGGTACAGAGGAGAAGTCTCGGACAAGTCATCGGGACATTGGAGACCTTGCGGGTTTCGAAAACCCGAGAGAAAATCCTAGCCATTGATATTGGCAGGACACACGTCAGACATCAGGACAGGAGTCGGGATTTAACCCATCGGGATTTCCGGAAGCAAGAAACTCTCGCAACTTGTAGTTGCGATCCACGATATCTCAACGAGGGAGTCGTGTGGGCCACAGAGGAAGATAGTGGAGGAGAGGTGTCACCTCGTATCGGGGATCGAGACTTGAAGAGTTCCGTGAATTAGTGCAACGGGAATCGCGATATTCCGATACGCGATTTCTTGATCACCACAGGAGTGTGGGCCATAGGCGCCAGAGCAAAGGACCGGTGTTGGAAGGTCAACATTGACTAACAGGTCATCAAGAATCGGGGATTCGTGAGGTGAGTGTATCCCGACCTCGTAAGTGTCGATTTCCCGACGGGGAAAATTCCCGATAGGAGCAGGGAAGCATTGGTGAATATTCCTTGGTTTTCAGGGATTTGTGAGCCTCGGACCTGTGATTCCAAGACTCGCGATCACGCGAAGTCCAATTTTCACGATTTGGAATAGGGAGATCAAAGGAGCATTATGTGGGTATTGAGAACTCCCGATAGGGGGGTTGAAGAACATTTCAGTTCTTTGGGCCTAAGGAAGAGAAGGTCCTATGGGAGCGGACGTGCCAGTGAGGGCGTGAATACGTCATTCTACATGACCTTCAAGCATCCATATTTCTTGGTGCGGGAAAATGTGCAACTATTGGGGCACTTCTAACTCAACTGTTATGTATCTTTTTGAGACAATAATGGTTTCTTAGGAACAATTTTTTCCCCTTATTGCGCACTCCTCATCCAAACCTCACAAGTGACCGAATATATGGCCTACCCTCATGACAACATGGAACCTCTAAGTAATAGAATCACTAGATTTTCAGCTTTGGTCATGGAAAATAAGTGCTAGTAGGTGAAAATAACTATGGCGTTCCTCCTCTCCTAATGGTAACCCATACACTTTTATACAACCCCATTACTTATATGTGGATTGATCGACAAGCATGTTCTATGTACCTACACATTCTACAATCATTGCATCCAATAATTCCATAATTAAAATCAAAGAAAAAATAAATCATATAAAATTTTAGGGTACCATGACTCAAACTCAAGTCCAACATAATGTTGATGCAATCTCGTGTTAATATACAATTGTGGTTTCCTTTCACACTAGGAAAACCATTTGTAGCATCTACAATATAATATATCCAACATTTCCATTTTAATAAGTCACAAGCATATGAATTGACAAAATCAATTACGTCATATCAATTCACATATAATTCATTCATATCATCGTAGAATTTTTTTAAGTGAACCCATTGAAAG
>SNQJ01S0150667.1:1879-14845 GCA_010110895.2 Picea sitchensis
GCTGGGTTTTCTTCCCCTAGAGGGTTTCCCGAGATAAATGCCGTGTCTCTTGTGAATGTGTATTTCTCAGTGATCTTGTTCTTATGATGCTCTTATCTATTGAAATGCAAAGAACTATAATAATGGCATAAACATTAACAATTAACTCAATAATGTAATTAATCATTACACAATATTAATTATCTTTCAAATGGTGGGGCCGACTTGTACCCTTCACAACATAATTAGGGTTACAAGTAAATCTTACTCTCAGACAATATAGCAAGGATTTCTCTCATCCTCTAGTGCTCAGCCACTAGGGACACGTCCACCTGTGGTCAGCCACACTGACGTCACACTCAACAGATCACTCAACTGAGTCCATAGGAGTACCATCTGGAGCACAATATCATGCTGAGTCAACTAAGTCCATAGGAGTACAAGGCAGGAGACCATCTCAAGCCAACTCAACTCAGTCCAGAGGAGTACAAGGAAAGAGACCATCTCAAGTCATCTCAACTCAGTCGAGAGGAGTTGACAAGAGACCACACGTCATCACAACTCAGTCTAGAGTCTGACACACTCCCATCACATGGGCAAACCCAACACTTGGGCTCTCTCTCACAGATGTATCAACTCAGTCCAGAGGAGAACGATCTGGAGGATGTCTCATGGAGTTGCACACTCAAGAGATAACCAACAATGTAGCTGCAACGTACTCTAGCCAGAGCGCTAAAGTAGTTGGCCTCCACCATGCGGATCACCAAGAGATAAGATAGTCTCCACCATGCACATCTTTCCTATCGCAGTTGCAGTTGCGGCTGCTACTGCAACTCTCTTCCAAACTTGCACTATGATATGTGAGAGAGTGTGTCAAATGAGAAGGGCGTCATCCTTTATTTATACTAATCTGCTAGTGAACTTTTCCAGTGGGGCCGACCTGTCCATTCTGGAAAATATATTTTTACTTTATCTTTTCTAGTAGGCCGACTTGACTTCTCGAGCAAACTTGAATCAGAAGAAGCCTCGTTCATCTTCTTCAAGTTCATCACCATCGGTGTAGGCATGGATTTGCAGTCCATCATCCCGAATATCTCCACTGTATATTTTCCTTGACTCAAGAAAATCTCATCAGTCCTCTGCCATACTTTTAATCCCAAGAAGTAGTGCATCATACCCAGGTCCTTCATCTTCGAATTCATATGGCTGCTCGATGTGAATTTCTTCCTCAATCTCACCATTGAGAAGGGCTGTCTTTACATCCATCTGATGTAGTCTCCATCTCATGGATGCAACTAGGGCAATAATCATACGGATGGAAGTGTATCAGGCTACAGGAGAAAATGTCTCCTCATAATCTATTCCCTCCACTTGAGAGAATCCTCTGGCCACAAATCTCGCTTTGTATAATGATTAATTAACCACTAATTACGGTTTGATTCTGATTGGTGGGTCCCAGCTGTCACAGTCAAAATATGTGCCTTAAGTCTTGGAAACATGCTGTATGGACGGTGGTACAGTGCAGAAATGTATTCCAGGCGTATGAAATGCGTTTCCCACACATTGGACGTGTGTACAGCCTGAAACGTGTTTCCAGGCCATGCCAAACACATTTCTGTATGGTTCCATATGGGGTACAGCTCTCTATCAGGCGTTTGCTGCAACATTGTTCCTTACCATTTTTTCTTGAGGTCAATAGGCCAAGGTTGTTCCCAGTGGACATTGACGATCGTCATCATCATATCATCGTCAAAATGTTGTAAAGATATCAGTGTCTTGAATTTTGAGTTATTCTTGTTTGTCATATGTACCATTACTCAGTGCCTAAGTTGATGAGAGTGGTGTCTTATTTTCATTATTTTTCTTCTGCCTAGTCATTTCAATTACTAGGGAAGGTCTTGTTTTCCATTAATACATTGTCCGTTATGACCCATGTTGCCTCTGCACAAATGCTGATTTACTTCGTAATATTTTTGTAGTACCGGATGCAAATTTTCTGATATCAACCATGATGACTCCTTACCAATGCTGATTGATATCATAAATGTTTTCTGACATTACATAATTATTCTATCATGGCTCTCGATGTGCTGTTCCTGAAATTGATATTTAAATCAGTGTTTTTAGGTTATTTCCAAAATCTGGTTGTTGTCTTAAATTTGATAACTGAGGCATCTATTTGTGTAAACTCTTACAGTGACCAAGCTACAACAACTGTGAACCAGTCTTTGAGGGTTCTTTCAAATTTACTTGCTGCAGGAGCTCTTCATCCAAAGGCTGCTGTAGATGATGTTGTTCCTGTGGTGTTAGGTTTTGTCCGTGTAAACTTAAATGCATCGTCTTCACAGCATGCAAGTTTGCTGACAAAGGTATGGGTGAATTGCAATTAAATTGCAAGATGACTTCAATGACTGAAATGAATCCACAATAGTTTGTGAGCACATACAATATTTTCCTTTATGCAGATCTTTGCTTTTGGGTCAATTAATTGTTCTCTCAAAATTACAATATATCTCAACTTGGTTTAACTTTTTAAGTGTTTACTAGCATGCTATTTTGAAAGTTCAAGATAATAGGGAAAACAATGGTCTTTTTTCTGCAGGGTTTAGCAATTCTAAAGAAACTAATGGATTTAGGTGGAAGTAAAGTGGAGAGCTCATATTTTCATCATTGTATTGCATTGCTCCAAATTTATTCTCAGGTAGTTCGGCTTCAGTTATGGTTTTACTTGGATACAACTAAGAAATTTGCTGGTTTATATGAGTTAACATTTATGATGGAAATCATAGTGAACTGATTATTGACTTCTGCATATGGTGACAATCAAAATGTGCAGGTTGTCATTTACCCACATGACTCATCTGGTAGAGTGTTGTATGAATCAACTGCTTGTATGAATGTTATGCTAGCACGTGTTGCATCCGGGCTTAGAAAAATACCTATTTCAGAGGCCGCTTTGCAGACATCTGGTGCCACAATAGAGAAAAACCCTATGGGTCTAATTCTGGGCCAGACAAAAGCTTTAGGAATAGTTGGTCAACTATGTGCATGCTTGGATACCTTRGGAACAGTMCTCATGTCAGGGTCMTGCAATTCAGCACCTGCAGTAGCTGAARCATGTAAAACACTATGGCTACTAATTGATGCTTTCAATCTTCCATCTGGTAATGTACAGAAGCGTGCTTTTCCGCTGAATGCCCTCAAAGCTTATGCTCTGAAGTTGTTGGATCCCAAAGAAGCAATGGAAGCGTTAAAAGATGAAGACGAAATCTCTGGGGTTGTGGAAACTGTGACTGATTGTCTTTTGAAGTCAAAGGGTATGCAGTTTTCTTTTCGCTATGCACTTTTGCAAGGCTCAGAGTTCACCCTGTCTGCATGTTTGCAGGTACTTGTATAATGTATTGTGACTTATTTTTTTTGTTGCTACATTATTCTCCCGAGGACTATTAGTGATTTATCAAATAGATGGAAAACAGAGAAGTTTGTTATCCTGTATGTTTTGTGTTCTGTAATGAATATTGTTTCACAATGGATATCATGACAAAGTCTAACACTTTTTGGTCATCTGTAATATTGTATTATATGCCACCTTGCCTTAATGGGTGCTGTTTTTTAATAGGTTTTGGCTTTTGACCCTTTTCTATGGTGACATTTCTAATTGTGGGATAGTCAGAAGAGGAGTTTAAGTTATATTTCAATTTACAATGTTTCCTATCGTAGTCAGTAAGATGAATTTGTCCTCTCCATATCTCTAATTCTATACATGTGCACTTAACTGATTCAGGTTTTGATGCGTTGCTGCATTTACAACGCAGCAGTTTGTGATATATTATGTGGTATTCCAAATCAAGACCCTGCTTCCAATATTGTTAATGGAGGTGGAGATGGCACTATCGTTGGAGCTATGTTTCGTTTGTTGTCACTACATGGTTCATCATCTTCTAATAAAGATGCAGCCTCAGGTGAATGTATTGAATCTGATAATCCTGGCAAAAAGTCTGCCCCAGGGGTTGTTATTTTACATACATGTCTTGTTCTTACTACAATTGCACAGGGTTTGAAGTTCTGTGGAAAACATAATGCATCCTGTGTCCTGACTGCAACCCAGCAAAAACAACGTGCTCGTCTTACAGCTCTTGCTCATCAAGCTTCTTCTGATGATTGGTCATCGGGGTCCTTTCCTCAACATCGCTGTGCAGCAGCCATGTTAGCTCTGGCTTCTATCCTGTCCCTTGAGCACGAGTTGCATGGGCCTATTAACTCTTCATGGGTATCTGAAATTGCTTTGGCATTGATTCCTCCAACGGCTACAATACGTGTCCATCTCAGGCAACCTTTTGTCGATAAGTCAAATACAAGTGATCAGAGAGAAGAGCGGAGTGCATTGAGTAACGGATCTGGCATGCTCACTCATTGGCATGGACTCAGAGATGGTTGTGTTGGTCTACTTGAAACAAGAGTTAAATGGGGAGGTCCACTGGCTGTAGAGCAAGCATGCTCAAATGGTATTCCTGGGTTTCTAATTTCGTTATTGGTAGATCAGCCTAGAAAGTTAAATCAAGAAGTTGGTGGTTTCTTAGAGGATAAAGTTGGCTTATCTCCAACAGGTCTTGTTTGGGCTCTTTCTGCAATAGCACAGTGCTTAACTGGCGGTGCCTATCGTGATATTCTTCTAAAGAAGGAGCCTCTCAGTATAATCTTAGGTTTGATGAGTGAACTACATCTCAGGTACATAAAACATTGGGGTGGGCATGGCGGTGGAAGTGCTGGTTTGAGAGACTTGGTGAATGAAATTATCAATATTTTGGCATTTCCTTTCATCGTAACACAACAATGTCCTGGTTTACCCTCAACTTCTGCATCCATTAGTAGTGGTCTTCTTCTCAACTCCAACTCTCCAGGTGGAAGAGTGGGTACTGAAAATGCATAYATTGCAAAAGCAGTTGCTGAGAATATGCCCCAGTATTTACAAATGCTTCATGAGGTTTGAGATTTGAAACTTATATAGCTTAGTTGCTATAGTAAAATGCTCCTTTTTTTGATGTTTAATTTGGAAACTAGGATGATAACAGTGACAAGACTTAAGGTGTAGAAATATTATAGTAAATTTGTCTTGTTTCCAAGACCCAAAACCAAAGAACTTGAAAGACATGAGAATGGTTTAGCATCATGTGTGTTATTCAGGTGGAGACCTTTAACTGTCATAAACTTATGCCTTTTATCTCCCCCTACAGGTTCGTATTTCTGTTCCTATTTTGAAGTGCTTGGAGCATTTAGAAGCAAAAGACATTGGAAGACCTGTTGCTTTTATTGCCAAGATGGTTAGCTCTAAGACTCTTGCCATTGAACTTCTCAAAGATGGCTTATTGGGCCCCAGTACAATAGAGAAAATGCTTGATAGTGCAAGTCCTAAGGAAGTTACGTTGGATCTTTTGATGATAATTTCAGATTTGGCCCGAATGTCGAAGGTAAGAACCTTGCTTAACATGACCCCAGTTAAGTGTTGTAGTGTTTGTTTTCTTATAATATTTAAACAAGTTCTTGTAGATAAGTAAAGAAGTGAGACTTCCAATTTTAAGATTTTAAGAGCTTAATCCAAATTAGTATGATGTTTTTCAATGACGTGCAGGACTTTTATGAACCAATAGAAAAAGCGAACATGTTTGAGGCTCTTAAACAATTTTTGAACCATGATGATGCTAACATACGGTCAAAGGCATGCAGTGCCTTGGGCAATATGTGTCGTCACACACCTTTTTTCTACAATTCTCTTGTAAGTTCTTTGCAATATTTCATGAATTTCAGGAATGGCATTGTTCTGTTTAAGTATCATTACTTTATGAACTGCTTCCATTGTAATAATTGCTTTCTTCATAAGCCCAGCATGAGAAAATGCAGATATTTTAAGGCAGCGGCATAATTGTTTTCCTTAATAAACTTATGTTGAAACAATAGTCCTTTTGTCTTTGTTGTCTCTTCAGTCTATCCCTGAAAGATGTAAGGTTCTATAAATTTTGTTATCTGGAAACATAGTGACAAACGTGGCTTTTCCAGGTGAAATATGATATGATCAATCTTCTCATTGATAGATGTGCAGACCCCGATCGACGTACCAGAAAATTTGCCTGCTTTGCGGTATAACATAATTATGAAAATCTCTGCTAAATGACACTGATTTTCTTGCATTTATTACTGTGGAACCTAATTTAACCTTTCCTCCTGCAATTAGGTTGGGAATGCTGCTTATCACAATGATTATCTATATGAGCAACTTCGTCGGTCCATACCACATCTTAAAAATCTTTTGCTAGGGGAGGAAGAAGACAAAACTAAAGCGAATGCAGCAGGGGCTTTGAGCAATCTTGTTCGGAATTCAAGCAGACTGTGCGAGGACATTATATCAAAAGGGGCCATGGAGGTTAACTATTMAACTTGTGCATACATTTTAGAGACTGTTTTGTTGATTTCTGGTCTGTATAGTTTTGGCATGCCTAATGGATTTTCTGATCTTTTCCTTCTGTGCAGGCATTGCTGAGAGTTATCTCTGACTACTCAGCAACTGCATCGACACCRGGAAGAAAGGATGCAAGCAATGAGTCACCTCTCAAGATTGCCCTTTTTTCCCTTGGGAATATGTGCATCCATGCACCATGTAGGCAATTCCTTCGATCCCAAGAATTCTTCCATGTTCTAATGCACCTCCGGAAATCTCCTGATCCGACTATTACAAAATACATATCTCGCATCACTAGCAAGTTTCCTGATGCCTCTACTCCTTCCCCAGCTCGATGATCTATTCTCTCAGCCCCGTTCTGATATTCTTGTTTGTAACATAAAGAATTGACATGTAATCTTCATGATCCTCGAGGTATTCCTCATGTAACATTGTCTTTTGAGCTGCCAAATATAACATTGTGCTAATGATGGTAAGTGTTGAGCTGCCAAATACAACATTGTGCTGATGATGGTAAGTGTTGAGCTGCCAAATATGTTCTGTGCTAGCTTTATACTGGTAAATCAGTATGGGAGTGCACTTGTGATCCTTTTTTTTTTTTAAATGCAACATAAGTTTCATTAAAATCAGTAAACATGTACATCAAGATCAAGATATACAGGAACCAACTAGTGGACACAGTGGTGTCGCCAATTAGTGATCCATTTCTTTTTGAAATAAAATGAATAAAACAGTGTAGAATTATCCTTGCGATCCATTTTTGTTTTGAAATGAAATGAATTGTACCTGCCTTGTCATTCTTTTTCTTTTGAAATGAAGAAATAATACAGGACAACCTTTTGTTTTCCTTTATTTTTTCAAGGAAATGAAAAAGAATTGCAAGGCACCTAATACGACAAGAATGTCTTGGTGTAGGTTGAAGACTAGGGACTGCAGATTGATATGGTGTTTTAATACCAAGTTTTTCATAAAGCTAGATTTGTAGAACTTTGAGAATGTTGATGCTTTAGTAAGGCGAGGGAACATACCTCATGCCTAATTTCTATCTCAGGTGTGAAACCCCTATTAGGCATGCATTGTGAGAAGAGGAAGTGTAAAATGCATGCTGGTCTTATGGATGGTAGGCTCATGACAGATTCTTATATTGTAGCCACATGTGCCCTCATGCTGAATAGTTTGTCCTTGAAGGATCAGGTGGGGTGGTTTAATAAGGATGTGGTAAGGTAGCCATGAGTAGAGATGAGGGTAATGATTGGCAAAGGTTAGTAAGATTGCTTAAAAGCTCTAGATAGTGCCGATGGTGGAAGAAGTTCTTGAAAGCAACAAAAGTGGCATTAAATTTGGAAGTAGTTGAATGCCAATTTTTTTGAGATCAATAGAGGAAGTCAAATATTTAAAAGCAACTGAGGTCTTGATTGTGTAAAAACATTATAGCTGCTAAAACTCTGAATGCCGTAGAGGGGCCCTGAAGATATACATGTAGTAAGAAAATTGACAGTAGAATTACCAATGTAGCAAGACCTCTTGATTCTCAAAATGTCCTAGAAAGCTATTGCTTGGTTTTCATAGTTCTCATTTGCACGAACGTTATGCAATGAGCAGCATAGTATTTACTGCACTAGATGCATGTGCACATATTATATACACCATTGGATCTCTGTGCATATACATCCCTTGGTGTATATGTGTGAATATACAACCAAAAATACTGCATTGCTCGGCTTTTATTGCTCTCCTTCATCTTGTGATCTCAAATCTCTATTGTCATGCTTCTTCCCATATTTCATCTCTTTTTATATACCTTGTTGAGCCCTTGTTACCATGCAAAAGGGTAATGAAATTAATAGGTGATTTAGCCCTTGCACCTAGTTTCGAGGTAAACAAAAGAAGTGATGGGACATGCCATTGAAACTCAAAATTTATGGCAGCCTGATCAAAATTTACACGTATAAGATGCTTTCGTGGCATCATGAGAACTTGTGCCAATGTTGGTAGAGGCATATTAGTGCAGGCTTTAAAACAACACAAATGGAGTTTGATGCAAGGTAGATGTGTGTGCATAATTATTACTCCCCACATTACAACTTTATATCTAAGTTACAAGAGTACATGGGGATGGGGGAATGGACAAGGACATGGATGAGGGTGCATGGAGACATCTAGGTACTTCACATAAAATTTTATAGTTATGAAAAAAAACTGAAATTTATGTGAATAATAAGAAACTTGAATCCTGAAACATATGGTTACTTCCCTAGTGATGTGGAAATTCAAATGAAGAGCATTGGAAGTGAGAACATGAAAAAATGAAACTAAGAGTGAATATTGAGAAAGATGAAAATCTATTGAAAGAAGTTGTAAATCTAGGATTGTTGCCTCGAAATATCTACCACTACACTACTAACAATTTCCTGCAAAAGAATTCAACTCTTAGAATAACTTCCTCGATAGATTCATGTAGTACATCACAAGACAATGGAAATGCAAATTAGAGCTTAAATCCTATCACTAGGCATGGAAGAAGTGGATCATGCCTTAAAAGTGAGATTACTAGGCATGGGATTAGACCGTACAAATTGTAGTTTTGGATTGTTTCACGAGTATGTCCCATGTGTTTCGTCGGGGGCACCTTATTGCAGTTGTGATGTGGGGCATGTCTCTGAGATGGCTAGATGCATCTCCAAGACAAAAGATGTGTCCCTTTGGATGGGTGGGTGTGTCTCTAAGACAAGGAGACCTCAAGACATGTCCTTGTGGGTCTAAGAACACAATGTGTTGCTTTTGGACATGAAGAAGTCATTAAAGGGTTAACAAGTGAGACCGAATGAAAATGTGCTTATTGTGCTTGAATAACCCAATCAACTCATAAGCTAGGTACAAATAACCTTTGCTCTAGAGTTACTTTTGCTTTGTGGCATTAAGAACTCATTAAGAAACATATGATCCTACATATTGCTAGAAGACAAATATTTTGTGCAAGAAAGGCAAAGAATCAACATAAATGGCTAAAATTAATTGGGCGCCAATGTGGAGTGAGTTGTTGAGATAATCTTTGAAAAGTTCGAATTGGAGGATTGTGGTGCGTGAGTGAAGAACTTTAGTATGTCATTAAAGGATTGGTATGGAAAATGATTGATAGAGGTTTGAACATGTAATTTTATTGTGATCTTACATCTTATTACTAATGCAAAGCAAGGGTTATTTAACCAAAAATTTTACGCTAATACAAAGTAGGGTTATTGAAGCCCTTTATGGTGCAGTATTTTGGATTAGTAGCTTATAGGACGTTGGCGCAATTGGTGGTAGTTTCATGGTCTGCACTAAGCTAAGGTGTGGTTGACACAAGTCAATGTAGTAGTGGAGGTTGTTTTTTACCGTAGAGGCTTGACAAGGACAAGGGCCTAAAGTCGTACATGTTGACCAAAATCAAGCATTGTGGGCCTATGAGGGTGTTAGACCACCTCAATGTATATATTGTGAAATTGTAATGTGTAAGATGTCTTGAAGTCAAGATGCAACGAGACACAATATTAATCTTTGGGTTTATCATCCTTGATTTATAACGAGGACAAGGGATTACTAGTGATTTCTTTGTTGTAAAACAAATTTGCAGCTCACAAAACAAAATACACTAATTGAAATAATTAATGGAAATAAATAGTAGAAGTAAAGAAGCCAATTCCAAACACATTTTCCCCTTCAAATTAGCTTATCATTAGAATAATATCAAAGCTTACAAGGGCTCACTTATCGAGAAAATGGCCCACAAAGAAACAACTAAAAACTATAGACAACACCTGCAAACCCTAGCAACTCTGTCGCCGCTATACGACCACATACATTCAACTTTCTCAGATTTGTATGCGCCTTGTCTCACTGCAGCCCACTTTTTTATGTGTTTCTCTGCATGGTCGCTTGTGTATATACACACCTCGAGCGACCTGTGAAGTGCGTACAATTTGTCCTTGTTGTTGTGACTTTGATATGTTGGATCTTCCGACGATTGCCCCTATTCTCTTTTCTCCTTTGACCTGAGCTATTCTTTAGATGAAAGCCCTTCACCTTGTTAGCTTTTATAACTCAGGAGGTACTCCACATGTTTTGTTTTGTATGTGGAAGTGACCTTGCACTTGCACTATTAAGCACTTGACTTTGTAATAGGCGTTTTATTAAGTTGTATTAAAGTGACTTGTAAAAGTGACCTAATATTTTATTAAAGTGACTTTATGTCATAAAGTGCACTTATGTCATAAAGTGCACTTATGTCATAAAGTGGAAAATTACTTTAGTAAAGGTTTAGCTAGATAATTTAGGAGCAATTAGTAACCCACATTAGTGAATGAAATCATTGCATCATTCGATTTCTTATATTTACTTAATATTATTTGTATCTTAGAGAAGACTTGCTATGATATTTCTTAGGGAAGACATGAAAGAAACCAACCACTTCAATGAATAAAACAATTTACCTCGGAAAATACAAGAGAAATACAGGGATCAAAGCGAGAGCAATCGAGGATAAACAACGGGCGGAGGGGAGTGGGGAGACTGGGTCATTTCACACATGTTTAATATATCATAAAACTTTGGAGGGAATGAATCATGTCCCTTGATCTTGTAAAGGCAAGATTAGATCTTGGCCATTGGATATAGGGATGGGGAAGGTGAAAAGTCATTTTTAGTTATAAGAGTAAGCCTAGGGTAGTGTGCAAGACAAGTCAAGAGAGATTTGAGAGAATCTCGAAGAAAGTGAATGCAACAGATTTGGCATGATTTTCGAGACAACTTTTGGGTTTTTGCTGCTGGAGGACGATCCTACAACAACTGGTTGGGACACATTTCGAGGTGTTGATTTTCAACAGGATTGTACAACTGTATGGACTTTTGGGCACGAGTTTTTAGGCATAATTTTGTGGGACAGTTTGGGTGTCTGTAAGTGTTTGTCTTGCTGCCAAATGCATTACCGCTGTAACTTTTGGACTTCCTGAAGCTCTAATAAATCTCTCTTTGGTGGGTTTCCCCAAACTGGGGTTTTCCCTGGCTGGTTGCCAAAATCTAGGTGTGCACATGTGTTTTGTGACTATTGTTCATTGTTATTTTCCAATGCAATACTCTCTTAGTAATGTGTGTTTCTGCTTATGATATAGTTGTATGTGGGTATTACATATCAGAGTTCATTTAAGACATAAATCTGTGTTTAATAAGTATTTGACAAAAGTCCTATGGAGTTCGTGTTGTTGTTACTGATTTTCTACATGGTATCAAAGAAGGTGCTCTAAGTTACAGTGAACAATGCCATTTTTGGCAATGATTTGAAGGGGGGAAATTGGTTGTTTGTTTTCTATTGAACAATTGATAGGTAGATGGTTGCTTGCATCAGGTATGAGGACTGGTTGAAAGGGATTTCCAACTATTTGCAATGGAAAGTCAGAAGGTCAACTATTCTCTGGGAGAACAAACTTTGGAGCTTTGTCAACACCATAGTAGTTGTTCCCAAAACAAACCCTATTGCTTTGGATGTTCATGAGGGAAAGGAAGTCAAAAAACATAGGTTTATTCTGGATGGAGTGAAGGACTCACTTATCCCACACTTAGCTGAGAAGAAGACAACTTATGAGATGTGGGAGACATTGGAAAACTTGTATGAGGCAAAGAATGAGAACCAGAAGAAGGCCTTAAAGGAGAAGTTGCATGATACTAAGATGGCCAAGGGTGAGAGTGTGGCATCTTATCCTACTCGAGTAGCACATGTGAAAGATGAGTTGGTTGCAGTTGGGGAGGTCATTTTAGATTCAACGTTGGCGAGGATAGCCTTGAAATGCTTCACCAAAGAATGGGAAGTTTTTGTGAAGTGTGTGGTGGGCCGGAAACATCTTCCAGACTGGAGTAGACTGTGGGACGATTTCACTCAGGAGGAGATCTGGGAAGGATCTCAGAGCAGTGGACAGAAGGTAGATGGCATTGATGTCCGCAACCAATATGCCACCTTGCAACCCAGTGTCTGGAGAGGAAGAAGAAGAAGGGCGAGCCAGTTGCAACGACAACAACAATAGAGGAATTTGTGGACAAGTTTGAGAGGGAATTCTCATTGTTCACTCTCGTGTCAAGTGTCGGGAGTACTAGATTTGTGAGTGACAGTAGATGGATCATTGACAATGGATCCTCATGTCATATAACATGAATATGGTGTATATTCCTAAGTATCACAGAGACAAGTCTAGACCGACTAGTTGAAAGTGAAGTGGGAATGGCACGAGTAGTACGAGGAGTTGGAAGGGTTAGATTCTAGCTCGAGTTTCGAGAACTCCTAGAGGCTGATGGAGTTCTGTTTGTACTAGGGATGAGGGTTAACCTGCTCTCGGTGTCAGCCTTGGCATATGTGGGATATGCGACATTGTTCAAGAGTGGACATGTCTTTATCTACATAGAGGGAGCGGATCCGGTCGAGCCATAGTTGATTGGTGATCGAGTTGATAGGTTGTATATTGTTCGAGGACAACCTACAGTTGGAGATTCAAAGTCGGATGAGGAGA
>SNQJ01S0150668.1:26113-37289 GCA_010110895.2 Picea sitchensis
ATCCTTGTTCTAATTGCCTTGAAGACTATCAGCAGATTATTGGAGATGATGATCATTCAGATGAATGATGAACAGAGATTTTCCAGACGGAAAACAGTTCAGAGCTTTTACTCCTCTTGTATCACTCCATGGTGAGAGTGACTCATCCAGCATCATATCTAACTACTCAGATGAAGTATGGTTTCGAGAGATGATGCAGCTAATGGTGATGGTGATGCTCATGATCTAGTCATGAAATAGTCTAGATGACTATATTTTCAAGTCCATGCCATACCTAATTTTCAAGTTCTGATAGCCAATTAGCGTATGACAAAATGTGGAGGCTGATGTGAAAATGTGCAACTTCAAATGGGCTACTATCATCCCAAAACTCACATGTTTGCTATTGAAATGGGTGGTTATGATGTAATCCTAGGTTCTTAATGGTTACACACTTTTGGACCTATCACCATGGATGTCAAAGATTTATATATGAGGTTTCACTAAACAAGGGAAAAAACATGCACTCAAGGGGCTTCAACAAAATGTGGAGGCCGATGTGAAACTGTGGAACTTCAAATGGGCAAGTAGCATCCCAAAACTCACATGTTCGCTATTGAAATGGGCGGTTGTGATATAGTCCTAGGTGCGAAATGGTTACACACTTTGAGACCAGTCACCGTGGATTTCAAGGATTTATATATTAGTTTCACTAAGGAACAGCAAAAACATGCACTCAAGGGGCTTCAATCCGGTTCCCTTGAAAATATTAGCTCTCACTGTATGGAGAAGTTATTGAAGAAAGGACACTCACACATTATAGCCCAGTTCCATGCAATTCAAGCAGCAGATACCCCCCCATAGGAAATTCACCTTGATTTGCAGGTAGTCCTAACTGAACATCAACAAATATTTGACACACCATGTAGCTTACCACCTTCACATGGTGAACATGACCATGGCATTCCCCTAGTTCCAAGTAGTCAACCACCCAATCTGCATCCTTGTTGACATTTGTTTGCAAAGAAGAATGAAATAGAAAAGATCATCCAAGAACTATTAGAGGTGGGAGTCATACGTCCCAGCACTAGCCATTATTCCTCACCTATGGTCACGGTACTAAATAAACAAGGCAATTAGCACATGTGTTTGGACTTTCGGGCTCTCAATAAGTTGATCATAAAGGACATGTTATTGCACAAATTCGCAGTTGTAGAGCGAAAGTCCCAATGTTGAAGTGCAATCCAACAAAATTGAGAGGGAAAAGCCATTGTCACCTTACCAATCCCTCTTTCTCTTTAAGCAGCTAGTTGTAGGTCGCAATTGTTGTAGGTTGAGAGTAGTAAGTGGAGAAAGAAGTTCAAACAAACGATTCTGGATAGCTTTAGAATATGAAAGTAAGTAGTTGGAGATTCGGGACCAGTTTCTTTTCATCGGGCAATGGAGTCAATAAAAGTTGAAAGTGACAACACTAGGGTTTAAAATTTCCAGGGGTGTAAACCTTCTTACTTCCTAGAAAAAAACCCTAGCCAAGGCAATACCTCAAGGGTGTAGACCCTCCTAGTTCTTGAGGCATGCCATAAGTATTTCAACAAGATGAGAAAGACAATATGGAGGAGAGTGTAAACGCTCTTACTCCTCCAAGGGTTTAACAAGATTTTGAGTTCAACTAAGCAAATTGCTAAGATACCATAGGAAGGACTTAGAATTGCATAAATGTACCCAAAATGTATGAGGAAACCCTAGCATCCAAAATCATCCATCAACATCCCATTTTAAAAACACCTTCAAAAGAGTATTGCATGAGAGAAAACAATCCAAAATCAGATTTCCTTATTACTCATGCCAAAACACTAATCCAAGACAAAGTTCCAAGAAAATTTCAAAAATTTCATGTAATGTTCCTGACTTGGCTAGTCTAGGAAACGCTACTAATGTGTGTATAGGATCAATCGTTTACAGCATATAAATGGTCATACAAATAATAAACGCGACAAAGGACTGCAAAGTTTATATTATGATATCTCTACGGATTACAAAAGGCCGGATGCGGCTGAATAAAATGACAACACTCAGCTAGATCAAAAGAAAAAAGGATCTTAGCCGGAATACAAATAAACAACTAAAGATAATACCCGAAATATGTGAGCACTGCGGGATCAATGGATGCGCTGGAACTATGGTAGCTCGTACGGTAACTATTGGAAGTCTGGAAAGTTCGCCCTGGGAGCTATACCTCTCAGAATGGCCTGGAAACTGTCCCAAATGATGCGCCTTGCTCTAGTCCTCAATATTGGTAACTGTCGGACCCCTTTGCTGGTGGGTTTGGACCCCAGATGGATCCCCTTGGGGGAATGCGCCCCTCTTTCTCTGGCAAAATGTGTCCTAGTGATTCCACCGTCGGAATCGGACAAGATGTGTCTCCAAATGACCGCCTTGGTCTATTGGGAAATGGGTCAAAAGGGTTTCCCTGAATATGGCTTGATGCTCGCTCGGGAACCCTGAATGTATCCGCCAAAAGTGTCGCACTCCCAAGTCTGGAAAATGCGCCCCAGATGATTCCTCCGTCAAAATCTAGCGAGGAACAAGGTAAAAGATGCGCCTTGCCTTCCTCTCAAATGGGTCGAAGGGAAATCTCGGAATTCTCCCTGGATGGGACAAGTCGATCTCTAAATCTCCTCAGAAGTTGCGCCCTCGGGATGAATGCGTCCTTGATGCTGAACATTGTGTAATTGTTGCTGAAGGATGATGGAAGACCTCTGTGATCTTCCCGGTGACTAGGGTGTGTCTCTCAACACTGAAATTAGCCAACTGGTGTCTTCCTCCTAGAATCCACTGAACTATCTCTCCTGAGATGCGCCTCTCTCCTCAATGACAAGTCATAATATGCATAATGATGAATTAGGTCGTTGACCCTTCCTTTATAGCTTTCCTAAACCCTAAATCACTGCTGAAATCCTAATTCACTGTTGACTTCTATTATTAGCTCATAATGACTTAAAAGTGTTTTTAACCCTTTTTAGCTCAATGTCACTTTCTGAATATAACACCTATGACTGGAGTGACCTCTAGTAACCATGTTTACCCATTTTTTGGCCCTGGCTATAGTCTAACGGGGCAGTTTAGACCATTAAGCCTCTTCTCTGGAGCTCCTATTTGGAAAGGGACATTACATTTCAAACCTCGAAAGGGAAAAATCCCTCAAGAAGTGATGATCGAAAATGAGTGAAGTGTCTCACTATTTAGAGGGGAAATGCTCAACTTCCTCTTACATTAAAATAATAATTTCTAAGCTAAATTTCCACTAATCTAGCCTAAGGAGGGGCAAAAACCCTCTTCAACAACTAAAATAATCTAAACAATTCAAAATTTGGGCTTCTCAAGCCACATGTGCAAAAATTAAGGGGCAAAACCACCCACAAGTGACCAACTTCCTCAAATGAAGGAAAAAAAGGCAAGGTTTTAGTGTAGCGTTCAGCCTCCAAAGGCCCTTCAAACGCTCCCTTCTCCACAAAATCATGGTACGATCACCTCTAAGTGAACCAATAGACCTGCAAAAGTGGGCGCTCCTTTTCTCCTCAAAACCAGCAAAGATAAGTTGGGGTCAAAACGTCTTTCCAATCTGTCATGAAATCCTCTTAAATGGGTACAAAACCCCCCAAGGGCTACAATCCTTCTTCCTTCAAAATTGGGCATCAAGTGAGGCCGGTTCCACATTTTCCAACACCAATATAAGTTGGACATTGACCACAGGTCGGTTTAAATATAGTATAAGTCGCCTCTAGCATTGATATAATCCTTTAAACCACAAATAAGTCGGCTATGTCACATAATGGCCAACTTGGACTCAACTTAAGGTCGACTCTCTTTGTACCATAATTCAAAAAGAATAACCTATAAAGGTCGGCCCAGTCTCATATTTCCACGTCCCATGCATACATATATATATTAACAACCTCTCCTAATTACAAAACGATGATGACATTGCCCAAAGTGCGTTTTGCAATTTCCCCCCTAAGGTTTTCTGCGTTTTGGTGGTCTAAGAAAGGTCTGAGGGTAGACATAAACACCATGCATCACCACTCATCATTAGTAGCATAGCAGCGTCCGCCACACCAGCTTGGCCCCTAGAAGATAGGAGGTATTGCTTCATGAGGTAACAAGTCTAGTCTCATGGTGAGTGTCACTTTAATATTTGAAGCATTTGAGCATGTTGCAAAGAGTCCTTTCTTGATTATGGACTGTATGTTTGGAGTATTTATCTAAGGTGACAGGTATTTATCTAAGGTGACAGTGTGTAGATACTCCCAAGTTGTCGCCTCTTATGGGTTGAGGTTGGCTTTACTAAACCCACAACTTGTGCGATAACAAGACAAATTTCTCATTCTCATTATTGATGATCTCTTGGACAAGCTTCATGGAGCCAAGTTCTTCACTAACCTGGACCTTCATCCAGGATACCAGCAAATACAAATGAATGAGGTAGATATTCCCAAGAAAATATTCTCTAAACATGCAGGTCATTTTGAGATTTTAGTGAAGCCATGAAGGTCATTTTGAGATTTTAGTGAAGCCCTTTGGACTTTGCAATGCTCCATCCACCTTTCAAAGCCTCATGAACAAGATCTTTCGAACCTTCCTATGCAATTTTGTGTGGGTCTTCTTTGATGATATATCAAAGTACAACAAACCGTGGGAGGCCCATATCAAGCATCTTGATAAAGCCTTGCAACTATTGCAGGACCACCAATTGTTCCTTAAACATTCCAAATGTGTTTTTCGGGCTTTTAAAGTTGAATATTTTGATCACATTGTCAGTGAAGATGGGGTGCAACTGTTAGTTTTTGGAGGAGCTCGAACAAGTACTTTTGCATTGGCAGTGCCTAGCATGCAGAGGTGTCCGAGCCACACTCTCTAGAGTGGCTTTTATCGAATGACTCAAGTGACTTCTATAAATTTGAGTGACTTAAGTGATTTAAGTCATCTCAACAAGAGATTAAGTCACAGTCGTTGATCCCAAGAGATCAAGATCGGATCTTGATCGTTGATCACTTTGGAGATAGGGTTTTAGTCATTAGGAGTGTCGAATTTAATGCAGCTGCAAGAGCCATTCTCTTGGAGGATGGCATAAGACCCTAGTTGTGAACTAGGGCCCCCAGTTCACTCTTGGGGTTCTTAGTCTGGGACCAAGCAGTTAGAGCCATGGCAAAAGACCCTTGTGAGGGCCCCCAGTAGATGACCGAGGTTCTTGGTCTGGGACCAAGCAGCAAAAGACCCTTGTAAGGGCCCCCAGTAGATGACTGGGGTTCTTGCTCTGGGACCAAGCAGTAAAGACCCTAGATGTATTATAGGGCCCCTGGATGTGTTCCAGGGAATCCTTGCCCTGAGCTTGGACTGATCCTTGGATGTGTTCCTTGGTGGTTGATATAAGTACCTAGATGTGACTAGGGCCCCTGGATGTGTTCCAGGGTACCCATTCCTAAAACATGGGTTGATCCTTGGGCTTGTACCTTGTTGGATAAGACCCTAAATGTGTTCTAGGGCCCCCAGATGTGTTATGGGGCAACCTGGTTCTTGACCAGGTAGATCTTGGTGTAATACCAAGATATGTTGATGTGTGATCATCTTCCTCTCTCCTAGGAGTGTCTATGAAGATRGACCAAATCACATTGTTAATGTACCCCCTTATGCAATGATGGTAAAGTTTATAGGTCACTATGAGACTCATGTGGACATGTTTTGCCATTGTGTAACTTCCCTTGACTTTGTCTTAAAAGGTAACCCTTTTTGTTGTTTGCCTTCACTCTTGTTTTATGTGATTGGGGTTTTACTTTATGTAATTAGGGTTTTATGTTATGTGATTGGGGTTTTATGTGTTTAGGGTTTTTGTTATAATTAATATTAATATTAATTGACATTTTAATTAATATTTATATTAATTAAAAGTCAATATTTAATTATAATTTTTAATTACCCTAACCCCTCTCCCTAACTATAAATAAGACCCTACCCCTAGCATTCTATTACACTCTCTCCTCTCACTCCTTGCTGCCTACCTCAGTGACTATCCTCACTCTTGTTGGTGCGGCCTTTTTCTTTTGATTATCAGTTTCAGATCTGCCTTTTTTTGTGTTGACTGGAAGGGTATGCTGATGTTTGCTGGAGCTGTGAGGTGAAGTTACTTCTTTAGGGTATGCTGATGTATGTTGGAGCTGTGAGGTGCCTCTAAGGGCTGCCGGACCTTTCTCTTGTACAGAGTTGCCTCCCATCAGTCGTCGGACCTGTGTGTGAGTGTCGTATCTGTCCTCTAGGTCCTGCTCCTCCTCTCTGGATTGATACCTTGTTGTGTGTAGGCCGCAGCTCCTTCTAGTTGTCGCGTGGTGTGCTGAGGAACCGATGGGCTTTTACCACCTGCTGTCCAGTTTTCTGAGCTAAGGTTTTTGCTTTGTTGTTGGAGAGATTGTCTACCTGTCCAGATTTGTTATGGAGGGTCTTGTTTCCTTTTATGAGTTTTTTGCTGTCTCATTTTATGGAGCACTCTTATACTACCGGATCTGAGTCTCGGTTAAGGGTTTGACATTGTTCTATCAGATCTGTGTTAGTTGTTTATGGAGCACTCTTATACTACCAGATCTGAGTCTTGGTTAAGGGTTTGACATTGTTCTATCAGATCTGTGTTAGTTGTTTATGGAGCACTCTTATACTACCAGATCTGAGTCTTGGTTAAGGGTTTGACATTGTTCTACCAGATCTGTGTTAGTTTGTTTATGGAGCACATTGATACTACCAGATTTGTGTTTTGTTTGAGGGTTCCACATTGATCTGTCAAATCTGAGTTTTGTTTGAGTTTTTGTCATTGATACTACTAGATCTAAGTTTGAGGGTTTGATTTTCAGATCTAAGTTTAGTTTGCTTATGGAACCATTGGTATCTTCAGATCTGATCTTGTATTTGCTTGAAGAGCCTCTTGTACTTTCATATCTGAATTTGTTTGTTCTTGTATATTCAGATCTGATTTGTGTTTTGCTTGAGGTTATTTACTTTTATAACTTTGTTTTATTATTGTCTCCTTTGGGGTTTTTACTATCCATGGCAAAACTGTCCCACAGTTCTTTTGACAGAAATCAAACCCTAGAGGTTTGATACATGAACCTAAACTTCATCTGAGCATACTGACAGAGGCATACTTCCACATGTGACAGGTACACATTCTTCTTTGGCTAAGAGGTAAGCTAAGATATGTTGTTCTACACTCAGGAAATTTGTTTATGTTCAGAAATTTGATTTCATGCATACAGATCTGTTTATGTCTTGGTTTAATGTGTTGATCTAAAATTGTTTTAGTGAACAAAATTTAAAAGAATGTCTCTGTTTCACTTTTCCCTAAAATCTAACAAGGAGATTATAAAAGCAGATCTAAGGAGAGTGAGAGGCACACAATGAATTCATAGGAGCAAGAGGGAATCTTGCTCATGTACTTGTGTCTGAGTGGGCAGGGCTGAGGAAAGGGAGAAGGGGGCAGCGAGGGAGATAGCAGCCAGATGGACTAGGCTATCAGTTGCAGCATTGTAATCCTCCGATGGGCCATTATCCCAGAACGGGAGCCCAGGATTTTATCTAATAAAATCAAACTCATAATTGGTTTTCCCGCAAGGGTTTTTCCAGAGGTGTTTACTCGAATCTCGTGTGCAATTTGTGATTGGTGTTTGTGTTTTATGCTTCTGCTGATTTTCGTTGATAACCTAGTTGTGCAGTTAATAATAAAGCGATTTTACGTAAGTTAATTGTCAGGTGCTAGGTTTACAGAAAATTCAACAGCAAGTAGATCCCAAGAAAGTTGCAACTATGCAAGATTGGACCCAACTCAAGACCTTGAAAAGCTTGCGTGGGTTCTTAGGACTTATGAGCTATTACAGGAAATTTATGAAAATTTTGACAAATTAGTTGCTCCCTTAATAGCTTTGCTAAAAAGAATGCCTTTGTATGGAACAAGGCTACTGAGCAAGCCTTCTTATCCTTGAAGGTTGCCATGTGCTCTACTGTGGTCCTAGCAGTGTTAGATTTCTCTAAGACCTTTGTCTTGGAATGTGATGCCTCAGGCAAAGAGCTAGGAGCGATTTTGATGCAAGAAGGGCATCCCTTAGCATTCACCAGTAAGCAATTGTGTGATCGCAATTTAGGAAAATACACCTATGACAAAGAGATGATGGCCATCCTCCATGTAGTGGGTCACTAAAATGCTTGGGTATGACTATGAGATAATATATAAGAAAGGTAAAGAAAATGTGGTGGTCGATGCTTTATCAAGGCAATATAAGGAGGAAGGATCCCTATTTCCCTTATCCTCACTTGTTTCCAAACATGGTATTTTTTAAGGATTCGAATATTATACCAGGTGATTATTTTGGTTTGAAAAATAATACATATAATGCCGACGATTATTTAGTAAAAAACATATAATTTACTATTAAAATTTGAAAATTTTTGGCGAATATTATCAATTTAATCATATTTGTGTTAAAAAAAAAGGGCGAAATTTTAACGAAATTGGCGAACATGTTTTTCAAAAAATGCCAAAGCCCGTCAAGAATGGTTGGTAAACAACATTGAGGTTCAACTCATGTAAAGACTTCAGGAAGCTCCCAACCTCCTAAAGTTTATACATTGCAACAAGATACCTTGGAGTATAAGGGGCGCATTGTTCTAGTAAAATATTCGACCTTAAAACAATTATTCTTAGAGGAGTTGCATTCATCACCTACAGTAGGTACTCAATTGAAAATGACCATTACATATCATCCCCAAACCAATGGTCATATAGAAGTGGTCAACAAGTGCTTAGACACTGTAATAAACATAAACACACACACACATATATATATATATATATATATATATATATATATATATACTAATAATAAATAATAATTAAAGAAGAGACATTATAATGACAGGGCAAGTCTTAAACTAGAGGACATGACTTGTAATGAAAAGGAACCTGCATAGGTATTTATACGAGGCCTTCATTGTATTCTATCATGATCTTTCATATTTTATTCAATACAATATTTTCAATCCATATGCATTCTTTTGTATTATTCCATTTATTTTGGATATTTGTGATATGAACCACATTGGTTCACCACATTTGGTATCAGAGCCATCCTCATCCAGCTTTTAGCCATATAAATTTTCATAGTTTCTCTAATTTCTTCAAGTCTTTCACCACTTCCAAGCCCTTGGCCATTGAAAAATCAGAATGTTGCAAAAATATGTTATTCCACTGCAAATTTGAAAAAAAACAAAAATCAAGAAAACTTTTACAAAGGAGAAATGGCAAGAAAAATGTTAAGAACCAAATATCAATATAGCATAGAAAAACCTCAGAATAGGTACTCAACGCCTTGAAAAAAAGAGCAGTTTAGATAATAAGCCTCTTCGAGAGGGCAACCTCCTTATGCCCACATAAATGTTCAATTACAAGATGATTCCAAATGAAAATGTCTCCTTAGTATATATAGGAGACTAGGAGGTATAATTACAACTAATGGAATAAAGCTGACATAAATAAAATAACATTACTAATGTAATATGCCCCAATTAAGGGGTAATGAGCCACTATTTAGGGCTTAACATGCCCCTCCCCTTGAGACAAGTGTTGTCTGCGACGCTTGAGTAACTTTGGATGCTTCTGTATAAAAGACTTGTTGACCGCCCATTTAGCATCGGTGGTCAACTCATGTGCCATGAAGAGATGCATCGTCAAATGCCCATGTTGTCAAAGACTTTTGGTTCTACGGGCTGTGTTTGGCCCAGCACTTATTTTTGTATTTGGAATTTCCGCACCCCTGCATGGTTAATAATGTAATAGGTCTGCATGAGTCATGTCTAGGTCAGTTACCTTGGGATCGGTTCACTGGAAGAGTTCCTTTCACCGGGGGTTTTTAATCCTCAGGTTATCAGTTGGGCTTTTAAGCCTTACTGATTTCCCTTGAGTTTTTCCTTCTCACTTTGCATATGTCCTCCAAAGTGGTGAACGGCGTTCTAGTGGGCTTATGTTTTGGTAACTATATAGGGAATTCATTGTAAATGACCATGCAAGACATCATAGAAAGTTTCGCGGAATTTCGTCGAGTCTAAGTTAGTTTTTTTTAATTAATTAATTTTTCATTAAATTTCCCTAAGTTTGGAGGTTTAATTATTTAATTAATTAATTATTTTTCAGCAATAATTGTAAAAACTGGATCCTTGGACTTTTGATAGGGATATTTGTGCTCAAAATAAATGAAATAGCACCCCCTACATCCATGGACCAAGTTTCAGCTCAGTCGGACAACTTTAGCCATGGGTTAGTCCACCCGAAGTGTCAGTGAGTCTAAAATAGCAATTTTAATTGCTAAAGTCCAAACATGGCAAAAATGTAAAAAATGTAATAATGAGTTAGATGATGTGAAATGTTGAAATGATGGTTAGAGAGAGACCCCCTAAGCATAACCTTAGCCTCCCAACCTTTTTCAACCTTGTTTAACCCCTTTTTCCACCTCCACACTCAAAAGTTGCACCCCCCTGGGGAGATTGACGTTTTTCCTTTTTTAATTTAATTGTGACTTGAGTGTGGCCCCCTCTCTTAAACTTTCACTTCATTTAGCCTTGTCTTCATCCCTAGAGGTGATCCCTTTCACTCCACATCACCCATACTAACATTTGGGTTGATTTTTGACCTTGGGGAGCGCTCTCCAAGAGAGTTACGCCCTCCTTTTTCTCTCTCCAATAAAAGTTACGTTTTTTTATTGTTTGAGACTCTTCCTCTCACCTAGCACGGATCCCACACCTCTCCTATGGAGTCTTGTGTAATCCCAACACCATACACTCATCTCTCACCTCTCATCTCCTTTCCCTCATCCCAAGTGGTGCGCCCTCCAAGAGAAGTGCGCCCTCCCTCGTCTAGAAACTCCACAAATAATTATTTAAAGATTATTTGAGTCTCTTCACTTACCTTGGAACGAATCCCATGCCTCCTACATGCCATTGGATCTATCTAATTAAGTTTTCTTTTTTTCTACACCCTAGATCCATTGTGCAAACCCTAGGAGGTGCGCCCTAGCCTAGAGATCTACTCTATTGCTTGGTGGTGGACACTTGGCTTAGATCCAAGAGAGGTAGGTTTGCCTCTCCAAGTATAAATGGATCTCTTTTC
>SNQJ01S0150669.1:5659-23205 GCA_010110895.2 Picea sitchensis
AATGACGAGGGCGGCCTTCTATTTATTACAATTCAGGTGATGCTCCCAAGAGAGGATGCGCTAGTGCATGAGGGAGTGGCGCAAAGAGTGAAGGGGAGATGAAGTGGGGTGAGGTGGAGTGGAGTGGAGTGATGTGAGGTGGAGTTGAGTGGAGCTAGTGTGAGTGGGATTGAAGTGGAGTAGAACTAGGGTGTGAGGGCGAGTGTGAACATAGGGAGGTGCGCCATCTCTCCCTAATGCACCACCTAGCAAGGTGGGGTCGAGTTCCATCTTTGGGATTTCCTCCCACGTCCATGTCACTCTATAAGTCGCCTTCCTCTCTAGTGAACTCGCCCAACCCAATGACAAACAACCAATGCAATGTGCAATCTTTCAATGTGTTGCTGTCCTTATGCACACTTACAAACGTGGGCTAAGTCCAACCCACTTAGTATGTCCTTGGAGGCACAATGCCTAGGTTCAAAGCCCACTGTCACCTCAACTTGAATTTCTTCTATCTAGGCTTACTCCTAGGGAAGCCAAGGGGGGTAGACCCTAGTTTCTATGTGAAATTAAGAGTTAATTCTAGGAGTTGATTTTAGTTGATTAAAGGTTTGGGGATCTAGTCTATATTTAAAAGAAACAATGCAAAGTGCAAGATTAGAGATGCAAAAGAAGTCCTTTCCCTAAGGCAACTAAGACTAGTGCCTAAGATTGGGTAAGGGGTCAACTAAGTTTAAGGGAGTTTAGATTTTACAAAGGTTACAATAAAATTACAAAAGATTACTAGATACAAGATTCTACAATTAGACTAGTCACTAGATACAAAAGAATGAAAACAACAACTATCTATAAAGTTAATGGATCTAAGAATGACTACTAGATACAACAATGAGGATACAAGATACAAATTATACAAAGTAAAGCAACTAACCAAGCAACTAACTTGAGATGAAACTTGAGTGTGCAGGTAAAGAAGATATTGCTCAAAGGAAGAGTGAACCACAACACATCAAGCCAACTATCCCAAACAAGAGTGCCTCCAAAGGATGCGCAACTCAAGGGGAAGTTTCACTGGCATACACAACCACAAGCTCCAAGCAATGAAGAAGCCTCCAAAGGATGCGCAACTTCAAGGGAGGAGACCAATCACATAAAAAAAAATAACTTCAACTCAATATTAAAGCGTGAAAAGAGACCTCCAAGGGCTAAAGCGCAACTTTAGATTACTTTGTCCAACCCACAAATGCTTAAAGTAAACTTTGCATGAAAGATGTAAAAGTTAAGTGCTTGCAATGTGTAACTTAAGCATAAACTACAAAAGATACCAAAGTAGATTTCCCAAGGTTAAGTGGATTGATTAGGATTAATTTTGTTAAGTTAAGAGTGAATCCTAGACTAAGTGACAAGCCAAGAACTCTCCTCGCTTGCACCAAAAGAATTGTTGGGTGCTCAATAAGTGAGACAAACAAGGCCACACCCTAGCTCCACAGGTCAATCTAGGAACAAAATCACTCCACAGGGAGGACACCAAGTGCCGCGAGACCGTCCCCGATCTAGCACCCCCCGCTTCTTCCTTAAGTTCCCTTTTTGTTGAAAAAGTTGGGACAGTAAGTGGTGACCTATTATACTAGGTTGATCTTAGGCCCTAAGAGACTAAGGTGAATTGAGTTAAGTTAGTTTAAGTTAGATTAGATTAGTTGAAGGTGATTGCAATAAGGTGCTTGGGTAGAGAGTGTGCTTGCAAAGTAAAAGTACTTGAAAGATAAACTTGAAATGTAAAGTACTTAAAAGGAATTGCAAAAAACTTAAATGCTTGAAATAAACCACAGGATTATACAATGCTCATAAGATTTCGAGACATAAAAGTAAAAGTACTTAAAGAGATAAACTTGAAATGGCACGAACTAATTGAAAGAGACTTGCAAGAAATTAAAATACTTGGAAAAGTAAATTGCAAGAAATGAAAGTACTTGAATGTAAATAACTTGAAATAGCAAAGTACTTGAAAAGTAAATGACTTGCAATGAAAGTAAAATAGATGAAAGAATTAAACAACTATGCTTCCATGGGCCTAAAATAACACAAGATTATTACTTCTTAGATTTAGATTATATTAGACCATTAAACATGTGAAAGAAACAAATACCATGTACTAATCTAGCCTTACGATTTTGGGGGTTGGCTTAGCCAAACTCACTCCAAGGTGTAGGCAAACAAAAATAAAGTAAAATGCTTGTAAAGAAAACTAAGCTAAACAACCTCAACAAGTGCACAAGATGGAGGACAAAGCCTTCCGTTTTTGTGCACAAGTGGGTGCAAAGAACTTGAAAATAAAACTTGAAAGCAAAGCCTAGCCTCTCAACCTTGTCCTAATGACAAGTGGGGCAAACAAATAAAGAAAAAATTGCTAAAACAAATAACTCTAAATCCTAGCCTTACGTTTTTGGGGTTGGCTTAGCCAAACAATCACTAAGGTGTAGGCAAACAATAAGAGAAAATTGCAGAAAATTAATTACAATGGAGAAGGCAAGCCCTTGGGACTCCCTTGAGCTTGCTTACAATGTGTAGAATAAAAGAGAAGATAGGGTATTTTGTTACCCAACTTTAGGAGGCTGTTCTTTATCTTTGTGTGGCCCCAAATGGCCTCTTGGACACCTCATTGGTCACTAATCTGCAAAAAACTAGCAAGCAAAAGCTTGTTGGAAATGCTGCAAAAAGTGACAAAAACTTAAAAAAATTCTGTTAGTTACAACAAAAATTTTCTGCAGAAAAAATCAGCAAAGATATAACAATTTATATGACCTATTCTATGTGTTAGAATACTCAAAAAATTGATGGAAATGAACAGAAATAAATTGCAGAAAATTTAGAGGCAAAAGTTGGATGAGGAAGGCAAGTTTCCAAATCTGAAACAAGCCTTTCAAAACCCTTTAAGTGCCCTGCAAAAGTTGTGAAGCAAAACTACAAAACAGAGCAAAGGGTGAGTAGATCTATGAGATAATACAAAATACTTTGCACATTTTATGAACTACTCACTAGATCTACAATAAGACTATTATAAATCCAGCCAAGCAAAATACTTTGCTTGGGATCTCTACTCTAGATCTGAAAATGAAATGCATACACAACAAAACACAAACAATGTCACCTCCAATACATTAGATGCACCAAGAAGACTCTCAAAGCATCATTTGTTCTCCAAAGCTTTTCTATTAATCAAGTAGGAGGTTGCTGCAAATAGTTGCAACGAGTTCCTCTCCAAAAGAAGTGAGCAAGAATGAAAGAGAGAAAGATGGGAGAGATGAGAGAAATTTGGGCATAATAATAGTAGCAAAAGAATTAGTGAGAATTGAGGAGGGGAGGGGTTTCATTTATACTTGGAGAGCAAGAGCTACCCCTCTTGGATCTCTTCCAAGTGTCACATTATGAGCTAGAGTGATGATCTCAAGAGGAGGGGCGCACTTTTAGGGTTAGGGTTTTGGTATGGTGAGTGGGAATGAGTTGGCAAGCATTTGCTTGGTCAAGGAGGTGAGGTGGAAGCTTTAGGAGGGCTCACTAGGGGAGAGAGGGCCCACTTTAATTTAATTTTTTCTTTTCCATAGTTTCCTCAAGGAAGGGTGCGCAACTTCCCTAGGGGGAACAACTTTATGAAGTGGTGGCTAGGTGAAAGGGGGTTGTGAGGGTTATAAAAGGGTTATCATGGCTTAGTTAGTGGTTTAGGAATCATCTCCCATCTTTTCTCTAACCATTTTGCTTAATTTTACAAAAATTGACATTTTGAGTATGTCAATACTAGCAATTAAATTGTTGTTTTGGACTGACTTAGACTCCTCATGGACAAACACCTAGCAAAACTTGTCCAATTGAGCAGAAACTTGGTTCAAGGGTGTAGGGGGTCTCATTCCATTTCTTTTGAGCACAAATACCCCTATCAAAAGCTTAAGGACCTAGTTTTTACATTTTTTTATCAAAAAATAATTAAAATTACCAATACTTAGGCAATTTAAGAAAAAAAAAAAAACTATCTAGACTTGACGGAATTCCGCAAAACTCTAGAATATGTCTAACATGGTCATTTACAATATTCCTAGACACTAGCTACCAGAGGGCTAGACCATTAGAACATCTTTCACCACTTTGGATAAATTATTTGTGGGAGTGAAAAACTCAAGGGAAATTAATAAGGCTGCTTAAGCCAAATTAATAACCTGAGAAAAAAAACACGCAGTGAAAGGGACTCCATTAATGATGAAGTCTTAAGGCAACTGACCTAACTATGATCCATGCATACCCGTTACATTATTATCCCACGCAGGGGAGCGGAAATTCCATTACAAAAAGAAGTGTTGAAGGCCAAAACTACCTTGTAGAACCAATAAGTCTTTGACTTGGTGGCACCATCAGGTGCATATCTTCATGGTACACGGGGATGGTCAACATCTGACTTCACATGGGGATGTGTGTTTGATCTTCACTTGGGAAGGAGAGCATACGAGAATCCAAACTCTACAAAGTAGAGTGCTCACCAATACCCAACATAAATACATGACAAAAAAACAAATAAATGCCATAAACAATAATTACAAAATGAAAAAACTATTTTACAACAATTACAAAATGAAACTATGATACAATAAAACATCTAAGTACATAATTACATAATGAATGAAATAATACAAAACTGAAATAAAAGGAGAAGTGTTAGAGATACGTTACAAAGGGTGCCCCTTTGGACACCAAGTTGTCATGTGAAGAAACACTTGAAGGGGGAGTCCTCTCACTAGCATGTCTGACTTTATGTCATCCCACCCGCTGAGAAGAGTTGCTAGAAGACTGATGCACTTTATCCTGATTTCTGCTGTACACATGTGAATCCCTGCTTCTAACCTTAGGCCACTTGGGACAATCCTCCTTAAAAAAGTTCTGATGATTTTTCATAGGTGCCAAGTGAAAAGATTCTGAAATATTTTTTTCCTTAAAAGGCTTGGCATACCTCTTCATAGGGATGATATACTTTACATTATCAACGTTAACCTTATCATCCTTACTACTTTCCATCAGATTTTCATCACACATTCTATCTTTGGTTTTCTCAATTTCTGAAAAATAAGGAGAGTGTGGCCGAAGAATTCCATCTGACTTCTTCTAACATCTAACTGATTCCTCTGATGACTGTTGAGCTGATGACACATTTTCAACTGAAAAATCCAACTCTGGCTTTAATTCTGAAGGAGTCAAATCATTATCTACTTTATCCAAATCTTCCTCAAGAAAAATCCCCTCAAAAGAATCGATGGTGTCCCAAACACTACAAATGTTTGGGGGTTCACTTTTAAGATCCATCTCGGTAGATGTTAGAGAAGTAGACTCTATCTCATAACATCCCATCTCTAGTTCCCAATATACAATATCATTTGTGGGATTCCTACGATCCTCAACACGGTATTTCCTTTCCAACTCCCTGTTTAATCTAATCATGGAACCATTTGGAGTTGGAATGGTGGCATAAGTTAAATCCATTTGCAAATTACCACTTAAATCTGCAGCTGTCTTCCTTGAAAGTAACATACCCCAAGCATCAGGTACATGAATCACAACAATGTCCATTTCTATCATAATGTCTGGGAATGCAGCCAAGTGTACCTGTAATCCTTTAATCAAAACATGCACCTGAATTGTCTTGCTATCCATAGCACAAATGTTATGATAAGGTCTAGATATTCTTAAGTTTAATTGTTCCATTACTTTCTTAGTCATAACATTTGAGCTAGCTCTTGAATCAAGCATGCAATTGTGAAGAATAAAATCATTCATGAACAAGGATAGGTAAACAGGTCTATTCTTTTCATTTCCCTAATCCATATTCTGCAAAATAACAGGTGCATCCTGATAAGCTATTGCTGGTGGAATGTCAACATTATTCTGAGAAGGATTTTCTATGGCTCTGAGTAGCTTCTCCCTCTGAGAAGGAATCTTCATTATTTCCAACACAGGCACCAACATCTTTTCATTACTTAGCCATCCTCCTAAGTGCCTAAAAATTCCACTCATTCCGATATATACAAAAAATTGATAACTCTACAAGAATGAAACAAATTTGAGAACTATCTACACAATGAATTGAAAAATAACTTTACACCATTATTTTAAAACAATGAATAAATAAGAATACTTGTAAATGAATCAATGTGAATATTTACACATGAAAAATAACTTGAACAAAATAAATAGAATGTAAATAATTGAAAATAAATTGCTAAAATGGAAATTGCAAGGAAATGTGAATGTTGTGCAAATGTGTAGGTTGCTTTTAGTTAATTTTAAGTCTCTCTTTAACTTAGGTGTTTAGATGTGAGGAGTTGCAAGCTTAAACTATGTGACTACCCCAAGTTCTTATCCTTGACCAAGAGGAAATACTGGGTGTCAACAAGAGAAAAACAAGGTTCTCCCCTTGCTCCACAGGTCAAATCCAAAGTGCTTGGGCACTCAACAAGGAGGACATTTAGTGTCGTGAAATCGTCCCCGACTTCAACCCCTTCTAGCCTCCACAAGTCACCTTATTTTAGTGGCCAAACAATAATAGTAATGGGTGCCTAATTAAGCTATCCACTCAATCCTTTGCCCTTTCTTATTACCCAAGATCCACAAACTGGCAAGGGGAGGGAATATGTAAATTTTGTTTATTTTGCAAAAAAAGAAGGGAACTTTAAACAATAGCCTGCAAGGTTTTGTAGGATGGCATGGCCACTCACATGCAAGGTGTGAGCAATCAAATAATACTTAAAATAAATAACTTAAGCACATTAACCACACTACTTCGGCACAAGGTGGAGGACAAAGCCTTCCGATTTTGTGGCAAAGGTGGGCAAAATTAACTATGAAAGGATAAAAAAATTACTTGAGGATAAAAAACACTCGATGAAAGGACTTCCCTAATGATAAAGTCCTAGGAAACTAACTAAAGTATGACTCATGCTGACCTATTACATTATTATCCCACGCAGGGGACCGAACATTCCGATTACAAAAAGACGTGTCGGGGGAAAAATTGCCCTGCTGAGCCACAAGTCTTCAAACTTAGTTGCACCATTAGGTACATAGCTTCATGATAATATGACGTTGACCCCTAGTCGAAAGAGGTGGTCAACATCTGGCTCCACATGGGGATGTGTGTTCGATCTTTCTTTGGGAAGGAGAGCATGAGAGAACTTCAGAATCTACAAAACAGAGTGCTCACGAATACCCAACATAAATACATGTGTGAAATCAATAATTAAATAAATGAAATGCTATCAACAATAATTACATAAATGAAATTATGATACAATGAATTATATACATAAATCAAAAAATAACAAGACTAAAAGAATGCAAGGAAAAAGGTTAGAGATACGTTACAAAGGGTGCCCCTTTGGACACCAGCTTACTCATCATTTGAAAAAAAAGTTTGAGTTGTTGCCCATTCCTTGGAATATTTATGGGCTCACCATCCAAATGGATAAGGTGGAAAGAATTAGGACCGACCACATCATGGATGAGGTAAGACCTCAGGTGTCTGAAAAGTCCATGTCCGGGATGACTCGCTGAAGATCCTTTTCCAAGTTTTATTAACTTGGAGTTTTTCTTGAGAATAGACCACCCAAGAAACATGCGTCTTCTTTTTTTCAACAAAACTTTGAAATATGACCAACTTTGTAAAATGTTTGTGAATTTTTGCATATGACTGTCATGGTGTAAGGCCAACCACTGTTCTTAATGATTTGGAATTTGTAAACTGCAATTGCCTTCCATGTTCCCCTTATCTTGTATTGAATCATCTGATGGTTGAGAGTTTGGAAGTGGAATTGTGAAGGAAACTGTTTCACTGTTTTCGTCAAGGTTGTCGAAGATCTTTTCTGAAGAGAGGGGTTCTTCGGGAGGCGGGTGGGGATTTGAATTATCTGGATATTCAACAAATTCAAACTCAAATTCCTCGGTTTCCAAATGGAATTCTTCTTCATGTTCTTTGTGAAGTTCTAGCTCTATAAGTTTTGAATATTCAATACAAGCTTCTTCCTCCGCAAGGCGAGCCTCCATTGCATTCAACTGTTCCTCCATGGCCTCAATCTGTTTTGCATAGGCAAACTGCATGGCCTAAATGATTTCTTTAAGTTTCTCCATGGAATCTGGTGAATTATAACTTATTGCAGAAAAATTAATAGGTCTAAAAAGATCATCCATTTCTAAACTAGATTCATTAAACAAAAAGAAAAAGGTCTACAGAAAAGGACCGTGACCCAAAGATTATTAAGGATCCTACGAGAAGAAAGCTTGGCTAACTTCCTCCAAAAACCCTTTCAAGTTCAAGGATGAAGCTAAGCAAGCTGTGAGTTCCTTCTTGAAGAATACTTTGTCAAATTATTTTGAAGTGGAGTCGCCAGATGATCAAGTTTAATCTAACCAAACAGGAAGCATCAAACAAAGCAAAAACAAAAAGTTGTGGGATTATTATGTACAAACAAGAGATGCATATCAAAGATTGCTCCTTCTCCAAGACTTTCAAGTAGCCTACGAGGAGTAAGCATATTGCTCCTAGTAGTATGCCTCGAAGAATTATCAAATGGAGTTGCCACTTGGAGAGTAAGCAATAATGAATAACACAACTCAAGTTAAAATTTTAGGGAAAAAATTTATTACTTAGTTTTTAAAGAATAAATTAGAGTAGTTGATTAACCAAGGATAAGAGACTTATCCCAGGCAACGACGCCAAAGATGTTTCCGTCCTTATACACACCTACTAACGTGGAGAAGTTTCCAACCCAATTGGTGTGTCCTTGGAGGCACAAGCCTAAGTCCAAACCCATTGTCACCTCGATTTGGACTTCTTCCGTCTAGGCTCACTACTAGGGAAGCCAAGGGGGGTAGACCCTATTTAACTATGTTAAGTTGATTAAGTGAGCTAGGAGTTAATTTTAATTCTTAAGTTAGGGATACCTAACCTAAATGACAATCAATAATGCAATGAAAAAGTTTTCTGACAAGCAAACTTCCTTACCTACAAACTCAATTAAGACCGGTGCCTAAAGATGGGTAAATGGAGTCAATAAGATTATACAACAAATATACAAATAAATGAACTAATCACAATGAATAAAGAATATAACTTTACACTTAAGACAATTATTGAATGAAATGAAATAGATATACAATGAACTAAACAAATTAAGTGATTATACACATATACAAGAGAATTAAACCAATATACAATGAATGATTATAGCATGAGATATTCACAAATGAAAAATAACTTGGAAACTTGGAAAACAAATTGCCCCAAGAGAGAGAATGCACAACTTTAGATGAGATGGCTTAGAAAGTAAACTCACATAACTTGATTAAGAGATAACTAAAAACGAAAGCACATAAGTTGTGAAAGTGTTGTAGGCTGATTTTAAAAGAATTTTAAAGTCTCTCTTTAGTTAGGGGGATTAAGGTTTGAAGATGCAAGCCTAGAGTATGTGTCTACCCCTAAACTCTTACCGCTTTGACCAAAAGGACTGCTGGGTGATCAATAAGAAGGACAAGCAAGGTCCTTCCCTAGCTCCACAGGTCAATCCAGAATGCTTGGGTGCTCAAGTAGGGAGGACACTGAGTGCCGTGAAGCCGTCCCCGACTTCCACCCCCTGTAGCTTCCACAAGTCACCCTTTTTGATGGTGAAAGTTGTATCAGTTTGGGTGCCTAGTTACTAGACATGATTACTTCCCAAATTAAAAAGTTACAAAGATATTAACAAGTTATACAAGCCTTACGATATTGCATGGATTGGCTAGGCCAAATCACTTTGCAAAGTGTAGGCAAAATAAATCAAAGCAAAATAAAATGACTTGAAAGTAAGAAGATTTCACCTAGCCACACAACCTTGCCTTATGGACAAGTGGGGCAAAAGAAAAGATGCAAAACAAAAAACTAAACTATCCCAACCTTACGATTTTGCATGGATTGACAAGGCCAAATCACTTTCCAAGGTGTAGGCAATTAAATTATTTACAAAACATAAAATTAACTTTTAGAGAAGAAGGCAAGCCCAAGAGACTCTTTTGGGTTCCTTACAATGCTTGAAAGAGATAGAGAAGAAGAGGGTTTTGAAACCCCAACTTGGGATGCTCTTTTTGAGTGTTTTGAGACCCAAAATGGGCAACACCTCCCCTTGTTCTGGCGATAACCTGCAAAAAAACAGCAAGCTAATGCTTGCTGGAAATGTTGCCAAAACACTCGAAAATATTTAGAAATTTCTGTTAGTATAAAACATAAATTTTATATGTAAAAATCTAAACATAAAAGTATATTTATAAAGCCTATTTCAGAACAGAAAATGTCTCAAATCAATAGGGAATGATGAAGAAAAAGAAGATAATTTTTTGGAGGCTTATGTACGCTAGACAAGTAAGTTTCCAGATCTGAAATCTACTTGTTCCAACACTTTGGTGACCTGCAAATGGTGCCAAAATTGCTATAAAACCAATCAAGAGGTGAGTAGATCTAACAAACAAGTAAAATACTTTACTAGTTCTATTAAAAATACTTCACTAAAACAAATAGAAATACTTCTACTTATTTTACCCAGCAAAATACTTTGCTTTAGATCTCTTAATCTAGGTTAAGTAAACAAGAAAAACACTAGAAAAATAACAATATCACCTCAATAAAATTCGGTATAACATCAAGAAGACTCCCAATGCCAAGATGGTATTCCTCCAAAGCTTCCTTTCATTCAATAAAATTTGCATGCAAATACTTGCAGCAAGACTTACAAAAAGAACTGAGAGAGAGAGAGAAGTGGGAGAGATTTGGACAGCATAAACTTTCTCTGAGAATATAGGGAGAAAAGAGGAGGGGTAGACATTCTTTTATACGTGAGAGAGAAAGGGAGACCCCTCTTGGATGAGCTCTGTTGTCGTCCTAATACACACTTGCAAACGTGAGCAAAGTCCAGCTCACTTAGTGTGTCCTTGGAGGCACAATGCCTAGGTTCACAGTCCACACCGTCACCTTGACTGGAACCTCTTCCTTCTAGGCTTACTCCTAGGGAAGCCAAGGGGGGTAGACCCTAGTTACTAGATTTGATTTAACTTTAAAGTTCTAGGAGTTGGTTTTAATTTGTTTAAAGGCTTAGGGGAATACTAGCCTAAGATGCTAAGGCAGCAAATGCAAAGTGCAAGATTAACTAAATGACAAGCAACCCTTTCCCTAAGCCAACTATGACTAGTGCCTAAGTTTGGGCAAGGGGTCAACTAAGTTTGAGGGTGTTCAATTACAAAAATATTACAAGTAAAGTGATTTGAAACTATCCCACAAACAAGACTACAATTACTTACACAATGAAATACAAATGTTCAAAGATACAGAATGATACACAAGATACAAATTAACAAGATATACAATTATGCCAAAACGTGAGAGTTTAGGAAATATTCAACTCAAGATCAATCACATAAGCCAAGCATGCCCCAATAGCACTTACTCTATTGGACTGCTTTTCAATGGCAACCACTAAAGCACTCAAGACTCAAGAAGATGATGCCTCCCCAAGTGGGATACCCAACTTCTTCTTGAATCACACCATAAAAGCATAAACAAAAGATATGAATAAGTTTGGAAACTTCAAATGCTCATGAAAATTTAAAACATTTAGAAATACAAACCATAAGATTGCATTAAAGATTTGTAGACATGAAAGTACTTGCAATGTGTGTTCCTAAACATTCATCTAAGATCCCCCAAAACACATGGATTGTCTATGCAACTAAGTGGTTAGGAGTTTCTATGAAGATTAAGTAAATTTTATTCCCTCCCCAACTATGTGTGGAGCCTTGAGCCTCCTCCTCCTATAGCCAAAATGGCTGCTGGGTGCTCAAGAAGTAAAGACCTTGAGGAGCCACCTAGCTTCCTGACCTGACAGGTAAGAAGAATTACTCAGGAGAGACAACCACACAGGCTGCCCTTGGGCCGGTCCCATACACCACCCTCAGTTGTTTTCCTCAAACCCGTTTTAGATGGTGGAGATGGTTGAATTAGACTATCCTAAGTTGTCTAAAAAGATTTACTTATTTCCTTGGTGAGTCTTTAGGTTAATGTGTTGAAGTGTTTTAGACAAGTTTAGAATTAATGCGAAAAAGTGTGATTTAAATAGCCTTGGCTAAAGTGCTTGAAATGATGTGTTATACAAGTAAATATTTAACCCATAAACATAAGATAACATGAATGTAAAAGCTCATAAGATAAACATCATTAACATTGCATCCCATTCATCATCATGACATATAACTTTGCAAAAGAAAAAGGCAAAGAACAACTTGCCAAGTGATAATAAGAATTGAACTTAAGACTTAATCATTCATCCACATGTATGCTAGCTAAATGAAAAAGATATGCTTGAAAAGGAAATACTTGGCAAAGTAAAGATCTAGATCCTACACCGTATTGATTCATATGCATGAGATATATATAAATGGCAAAATGCCTGAAGAGATAAATGAGTTGCACCACTTAAGATAAATTCTAAAACATTAAACCATGAGACATGATAAGCATATGTGAAAGATAGCATGAAAGGGAAATGAAGATAGATGTGTGATGACTACTCTAGATAATTTTAACCCATGATAGAATGTAGATCATCAAACAATACTTTCCTTTAGCTTCACGATTTTGGGGATTTCTCTCCTAAGGTGTAGGCAATGTTAGTTAAACATTAAATGAAATAGAACAAGAAATGAACAAACTACTCACAATGGCTAAGGTGGAGGCAAGCCTACCATTGTTGTCCAAAGAGGGTTGGAAAATAAAAATGAAATTATTATTATTATGTAGCCACACTTCCTTGCCTTGTAGACAAGTGGGGCCAAACTAATAAAAATGAACTTGAAAGCAAACTAAGCTAGCTAGCGATGTGGGGGTTGGCTTGGCCAATCACACCCAAGGTGTAGGCAATGTATTATTTATATTGAATGATACAAAAAATGCCGAAATAAAAGCAAAGAATTGAAATATACAAGGAGAGAAAGCAAGGGATTCTTTACCAACCAATGATTTTAGGATAACGAGAATGAATTTGGCCGGCGTTTCTGTCCGGTAGATCTACAAAACCAATGAAGCAAAAGCACAATTTGAATCTTCCCTAAAACACAAAGTCAAAGAAAATTTCCGGTTTTACCGCGAGAAAATTTCATGAAATCTCCAAGTGAAAATATAGAAATTTTTGACCTATCTAATATATGTTAGCTACAACAATATGACGTGAATGAGCAATAGAAATCAGATCCAAACCAAAAGAAAGGAGTGTGAGAGTTTTGATTGGAAACCCCTCTAAGTCTCTTCCAACCAACACCTTAGAAACACACTCAAACAAGGCATTGAAGCAAAAGAATAGCATTATATGATTGGGAAGATTAGTAATATGAAGTACTTCACAATGCTAATTGCCCTACATATATAGATCAACAACACTATTGTCAAATGATGCACTCAAAACAAACTAATTTGCTCAGAAACTAGTCAAAAACTCACAAAATGCAAAGGGAACAAGATCACCTCATGTGCAAAAGACAAATCTGGTTACTCTAGATTGATCCAAAATCCTCCAAAGCTTTTATTGAATCCAAAGGGAGGGCCTTGCAGCAACTAATTGCTCCAATGCTCAGAGACAATGAGTGAATGTGAGATGGCAAAGGCTTAGAAAGGTGGATGGTGAAAATCATGTAGCATAACTTTAGCTCAAAGAATGGTGAAGTGAATGAGTGAGGATGGGTTTCTTTTATAGCTTAAGAGGCAGGTGAAGGCACTTGGATGAGCTCAAAGTGTCAAAACCCAAGCAAACATGAGGATCTCAATGAGGGCAAAAGAGTGAAATTGAAGAAATGGAGGGATTAATTGAGGAAAAGAGGTGGGATCATCTAGAATTTGATGGTAGGGGGTTAAAGGGAGTCATAACTTGAGAGGGGCCCCAAATAGTCACAACAACCTCCACCCGAGGAAAAACGTCAATCCCCTAAGGGGGCATGATTTTGAGTGTAGTAGAAGGTGGGTAGAGGAGTTAGAATAGGTTGGAAAAGGTTGGGAGGTTAGGTTATACTCAGAGTCTCTTTAACCATCATTTCAACATTCACATCATCTAACTCATTATTACAAGAATTGACATTTCGGCAATGTCATCACGTAACAATAATTAAAATTGTTGTTTTAGCCCGTGACCTCGGGTGGACAAATGCATAACAAAACTTGTCCAAGTGGCTTTCAGTCCATGGGTGTAGGGGTTGCCTTTCCATTTCTTTTTGAGCACAATATCCCTATCAAAAGCCCAGGACCTAATTGCGAAGAGGACACCGAGATGAATGTATGGGAATGCAGTGTATAGAGATTTTACAACCGGAGGTGTATCCCTAGGGGGCCTTGACAAACCCCCTTCGCGTCGAGGCGGGGACATCTTGGCCCGGTTAATCACGAGGGACCAGCGGCGGCTTGATAGGTCCCTGAAGCTTGACCTACGTTGAAGCGGTCAAATAGAAGAGGTATTTTTTTGCCCTAAAGAGTAACACTTGGAAACACTATTTTATACTTTTTGTTTCCGATTGTTGCTCTCAATGTTACTCTTTAGGGCAAAAAATACCTCTTCTGACCACTTCAACGTGAGTCCAACTTCGAGGAACTATCAACAGATCATATTCGGTCATCGATCAAAAGATATCCCTGTTTGATATCGATAAAGGGGGACTACAGCGTCTGATCCCCACCCTCGATGATTAACCTCTCTATCTTCCCGACAAATCTGATCCCATCAAAATATAAAAATAGTGTTTCGGTGTTACTCTCAAGTGTTACTCTTTGGGGCAAAAAATACCTCTTCTATTTGGCCAAGCCTTTCAGTAGGTCAGAAGCTTAGGGGACCTATCAAGCCATCGGCCGGTCCCTCGAGGATTAAATGATCCAAGATGTCCCTCGGTCTGGAGTATTGGTAAAGGGGTTTGCAGCGTCTGGATACACCTCGATTGGTTGTATTGCCTATATGCAATGTGACCCATTAGATACAGTGTCCCCTTTTACAATAATTGCTCAAAAACATTTAATTAATTAAATAATTAAAGTCCCAACCTTAGAAAATTAATTAAATTTAATTAATTAAAGCACCTATCTGGACTTGTGAGAATTCCGAAACTTTCACCTGATGTCTAACATGGTCATTACATCATTCTAAACAATAGCTATAGGGATGAGACCATTAGAATCTTTGGTTCACCACTTTGGAGGAATTATTGCAAGTGTGAGGGAAAACTCATGGGAAATCAACGGGGCTAAAAGCCCGGTTGACAACCTGAGAAAAAACCCTCGGTGAAAGAACTCTCCCAATGAAAACATCCAAGATTGCTGACCTAGACATCCCAATGAAAACATCCCAAGGTACCTGACCTAACTATGATCCATGCAGACCTATTACATTATTAACCCACGCAGGGGTGCGGAAATTTCGTTTACAAAATTCTGTGCTGGAGGCATAAGATGCCCAGTAGAACCAAATTGTCTTTAACACACTAGCATCTAATGACGCATATCTTCATGGCACATGGAGTTGACCCCCTAGTTGAATAGGCGGTCAACAAGCTCCAAGTGGCATCAATCAAGGGAGAGAGGACAAAGTCATGGAGGGCACACTTTTAGGTTTTGGTAGAGGTTAGGGTTTGAGGGTTGAGGGGGAAAGGGGGAAAACACCTTTTCACTCACCCAATGGATGAGTTAGAGGCTTAAGGGGTTACACTTAGGGTTTAGCTTAGCTTTTTGGTTTAATTTTTTATCTTAGCCAAGTCAAAGAGCAAGGGGGTGCACTTTTCCTAGGGAGAGAGTAACTTTAAGTTGTGGCAAAGCAAGGGGGGTTGGTTAAGTTGGGAAATTTCTTTTTCCAACTTAGGAAAAAGGTCAGGAAACCTTTCCCACTCTCTCTCATGTCTATAATCCCTTTTTACAATTTTTGATATTTTTACTAGCCAAATTAAAGCAATTAATCGCTGACTCTAGACTGACTTGGACTCCTCATGGACAAAGACCTAGCAAAACTTGTCCAATTGAGCTGAAACTTGGTCCAAGGGTGTAGGGGGGTCTTTGCCATTTGTTTTGAGTACTCATACCCCTATCAAAATCCCCAAGGACCAAATGTATACATTTTTACATCAAATTTAATTAAAATTACCATTAAATTGGTAATTTTAATAAATTAAAAAAAATATTAAAACTCGACGGAATTCCGCAAGTCTCTAGAAGATGTCTAGCATGGTCATTTACTATATTCCTAGACCCCAGTCACCCATTGGGATCGATCATTAGAACGCCTTTCACCACTTTCGAGGATTATTGTGAGTGGAAAACTCAAGGGTAATTAAAAATTACCTGAGGATAAAAAACACTCGATGAAAGAGCTTCCCTAATGATAAAGTCCTAGGCAACCAACTAAAATATGACTCATGCTGACCTATTACATTATTATCCCACGCAGGGGAGCGGACATTCCGATTACAAAAAGACGTGACGGGGGAAAAATTGCCTTGCTGAGCCACAAGTCTTCTAACTTAGTTGCACCATTAGGTACATAGCTTCATGATAATATGACGTTGACCCCTAGTCGAAAGAGGTGGTCAACATGCCCCTAACTTCTATACTAGCATAGGATTGAAGAATTCTCTTTGTTGTACATAGGGTTACTCAATAATGATGAATATTAACAAGATATGATACGAGACTTCATTCAAGATCCAAGGGAACAATAATTTTGTCTTAGAACATGAAGATAATATATTCCTTAAAGAACATGAAATCTCTTTTCCTTAATTTCTAGTAACGATGAAATTGATATCATTTATGTGGGAAGAATTTCTTTGATCTATGGTCAATTGGCTTATTTTTCTTATGAATGAAGTTTATTTTTGGGTGGTTTTCATGAATATATAATCTATTATCTGTCTCATGAACTTATAATTATCTCTTTACAAATTACATAATAGTTTTGTTTGAGTTTCTTTGATGATAAAAGATTTTGACTATTTGTATTCTCAATTGCAGAGGGTAAACCAATGTTTTCGGGATGCTTGCAATAATGGAACAATTATGATGCGGAAACAGTGTTTGAAATGGATTGATTGTGGAGATGGAACTGAATTGAATTCCATAGATGGAAATAGGTCATTGTGGTTAAATAATGAAAATGGCACAGATTGTCTACAAGGTGCTAATTCATCAGTGTTTACGTATGGCATATACTCATCAACAGTTCCTTTAACAACAACACATAGTGTTATCACCAAGTACATTTATTCGTTGTTCTGGGGTTTTCAGGTATTTAACTTTATAGCTTTCATAGCTTTTAGTCTTTTGTGTCCCCAAGATTTGCTCTATACCTAATTTTAGATGATGATTTTATCTATTTCCATTTAGATTAATTTTCCTTGAACTTTCTATTTAGTAAATTAACATATGGGGTTATAGTGGGTTGTTGTATCTTTATGCCTTTAGAGATGGTTGACTATGTTGTATCTTTCATCCT
>SNQJ01S0150670.1:0-19231 GCA_010110895.2 Picea sitchensis
CCCCCCCCTCTCAGTTGTATTAGTATTTCCAACACTTCGCCTATCACGACTTGGAGTGACAAGAACCTCCATCACAGGAATCGCGAGATGCGAATTCACGATAAGATCTACATGACAGGTTCTTGATGAAGGACATGGGTCACGATAAGATCTACAACATCAAACTATCTCAGGCCAAGTATGCTCGAGATCTCCTTGAGAGATTTCACATGGCAGACTACAAGTCTACTCCGACTACTTTCCTATCAGGAGTAAAACTTGAGGATGGAAGGGACACTCCACTGGTTGATAGCACATTGCACAGACAACTAGTGGGGAGCTTGTTGTATCTCACACACTCCAGACTAGACCTCTCCTATGTAGTTGGCATAGCTTCCAGGTTCATGCAGGAGCCGCATGAGCTACATTGGAAGGCTTCAAAGTGTATCCTTTGATACCTATAGAGAACCATCACCTTTGGGATTCATTATGCAACAATCTCTACATTGGATCTCATTGGGTTCACTGATTCTGACTGGGCTGGCGATAACACTAATCACAATTCCACATATGGTTACTCACTTAATCTTGGTTCCAGGCCTATCTATTGGTTGAGCACAAAGAAAGATGCTATTTATCTATCTTCAACCAAGGAAGAGTACAGATAGGTAGTTAACATAAAAATTTAGGCTATGTGGCTACTATATTTTCTCACTGAGTTGGGCATTCAGTTTGATCGACCGATCGTCATCTGGTGTGACAAACAGAGCACTTTGAAGTTTTGTAGAAATCTAGTTCAAAGGAAGCAGACAAAGCACATCAAGATCCACATGCACTACATCTGGGACTTAGTACACGAGGGGATCATCGACCTATAGTTTTGTCCTTCAACAGAACATATGCAAGACATCTTCACGAAGACCTTCACTGAGCATAAGTTCCATTCTCTGTGAAGTCGTCTTGGAGTGAAGAACACAATTTCCTAGCGATTGTTAGTTCTTCTTTTTACATACATTGTACCTTGAGGGGGTGTTTTCCCATGAGGTTTTGACTCCTTCCTCACTTTATTTCAGTGTATCTTTTGTATTTGGGTACCTAACATGGTCTTGTTGCCGAGACCCATTCTTTATTTTCATCATAGTGATGTTCAGGGGGGGTGTTGGAGTTACTTCACACACACCTAGGATTTATTTTTCCTAAGGTTTTTACTATGTTTATTAGTCTTTATCCAGTCTCCTAAAGTTTAGGGAGAATATTCCTCTAGGAGAATATTCTCTTCAGTTTGACTAGTTGAGAGGAGTTTAGATGTTGCATTGGTTTTGTCACCATGGAACATTGGGATCATCACCAAATAATGCACATTGTCCTTGGTATCATCACCAAACTATATCATTACCCATGATTCCCTGATCTCCGCCTCACTTCACTATGTTTTAGTCAGTTAACTGAAGACTGGTAGACTAGTTATCTCAACTAGGTGGCAGTTCACTCCTGTAACTGCCCAAGAGACTAGACTAGGTGGCAGTTCACTCCCATAACTACTGGTGTGTGTCCAAATCAATATAGACCACCACTATGGTGCATTGTCTTCACTCCCAATGCACATTGGTTGAGTTATATATAGTATATCATGTGTAAATTATTCATTATTCATATGGTTAATGGGAATTCTTCCATTCTTTCTCTCTTGCTTCTTCTTTCTCAATTTCTCTCTGCAAATGCGTGTGATATTTTCTAGCTAGATCTATTATGTGCAGGTTGAACACATTTACACATAGTTCTTTTGGATTTGAGTCTCGTGATTCATCATATACTTGGTGGAGAATTTTAGGAGAAATAGACAAGAAGATACATCCTATGGCCATATCTTGTCTATTGAGAAAGTCGTGTTTCTCATCGGTGGATTTAGACTCTACTTCCATTTCCATATTTATTTGGTACAAGCCTCTACATATGACTTGAAGAAAATTTTTCGGCTTCCACTCCAAATAGTTATGAGGCATGAGAAGTATTACCGATGAATAATCCATATTTTCTGCGTTCTTCAATCTTTAATACCTGCAAAATATTATGGTGTGTCTTTTTCCTAGAAATTAGTTGGCTTTGATACCATGTAAATATGTATGCACCTACATAGATAATATCTATCTAGCAAATGACATACACAGTTTGCAGAAGAAATGAGAAAAAAAGGAAAAAATGGAGAAAAAAAATTGAAAAAATGTATTAACCGTATTCCACACTCAAAGAGTGAATAATTTACAATAGATATAGGATACCTGAGTAACTAATACACCATAGTAGTGATCTATAGAGATCTATACACTCACTGACAAAAATTTGGAGTGAATTACCACCTAGTCCTAGTTAACTGATCTGTGCAATCATCTGCTAACTGAGTCACAACTTCCACTAGTCTAATTAAGTGTAATTGACTCTAACTGAAGATAAACATCCTATTTTGTAGGGAAATATTCTCTAGAGAGAATATTCTCATCTAAGGAAGAGTTCTCAACATTGGATGGTAAAACTTAGGAAAATAATTATAAGTGAGTGTGTAATATCTCCAACATCCTATACTTAGAATTTTTTTCATTTCTTTAGTGGGTTTTGTTAGCACTGAGAGTCACCCTCAGTTTGCTAGAGGATAATCCCCATACACACCAAATAGGTTTGTAAAAGTAGATTTGTCCCTCAAATTAAGAAACCCTCTACCCAATATACCCAGATTTGCCTGTTGGACACTCAAATATGCACTAGATCTGCCTTTTGGTCCTTAGATCTACAAGATCTTTGTGCTAGTACATCAAATCTTCTATATTTTCCTGTTTATACCTCAGATATGCATTAGATATTTTCGCGAGTACCTTGGAATTGATAAATATATCTATTGGTACCTCAAAATACTAGATTTTCCCACTAGTACCTCATATATGCTAGATCTATCTATTGGTACCTCAAATATGCTAGATCTATCTATTGGTACCTTAGATATGCTAGATTTTCCCATTGGTACCTAATATCTGTAAGATATTACCACTGGTACCTTAAATCTGCTATATCTATCCATTGGTACCTCAAATATGCTAGATATGTCTATTGGTACCTCAGCTCTACAATAGGTTTGTCTATTGGTACCTCAAATATGCTCTAGATATGCCCATTGGACTCTCCAAAAATCTATCCTTTGATTCCTGACTATCGAGTTATTCTCCTCTTGTTGCACCTTTGCACTTTCCTCCTTTGGAATTGATATCTAGATGAAGGTCCTTCTTCACCTATCTAAGATCCCCTTGATTCATAGTCCTTCGTGACTCAAATACTTGAAAAAAATTCCTTATTTGATCCTAAGTGGATGACTCAAGCACATGGACAAAAGTCATTATTTGCTCCTATGTGCTCTCTTATTTCTTTCTCCTTCACCTAGTCTTCCTTTTATAATATTGAGTTCTGACTAAATCAAACATAACCCTAATCTCCAAAGTGATTAACAATTGATATTAGATCTCACCTCACTTGAGATCAATGATTAAGATTCATTTAATTCACTAATGCTAATAACCTTAACATTTCATTAAATTAAAATCACTTTAATTATAACAACACTTTTCTTTAATAATTCCTTTAATTTAATTAAATTACTAAGGTATAAGGATTTAGATGACTTCCACATCTCTTGACACTTAGATATGTGTGGAAGTACTTGTATGAGGCTACAAACATCAACACTCCCTCTTAACAAAGAAGGTACTTCTGGAAGAGCCAACTAGAATTGGTTGTCCCTTCGGTCTTGGTACAATGTTCTACACATCATCCCGTCACCCATGGCATCCCTCCAAACCTATTGGTCATTTGATTCCTAAACACTGGAAGAATCAAAATCAATGATGCTACTCATTAGCACCACTAAGTTTGGAAAATTCCTCGGAGGCATGCTCTCCCCGACTATGCTCGTAGGAGATTGAACATGCTCCTGAGCATCCCTCAATGTCTGCATGAACTAGCTGGGTCTCCTAACAGAGTTGGATGGGGCTAACTCCTCCCCACATGAAGGTTGACTCCCTAAACTAGAAGAATCTGAACATTGTTCTCCCTTAAGAGCCAACTCCTTCTCCTCATCCTTTTCCACTGACCTCAGTCCACACACATATAAATTTATAAGATTCAATATCCCCTTGGAAATACTATCACTTCTTGGAAAAAAAACCTTGGAATTCTTTCCAAGTGCACACTCTCTGCACATTCCCTATTGCTTAATGATGAAATCTGGGAGACCAGTGACAATCTCCCTCAGAATCGACAACACCCTGTACTGTAGGTGTCCCATCCTCCAATGCCATAACTCACATATGTTGTCACTTTCATGTACTAAGGCTTGAACAAGCTCTCCCTGCAACCTATACAAATTTTCCTCTCTAACCCAAATTCTCATTGTTGTGTCAAGGTTATCTCCCTCTAGACATATAAGTACTTTTCCTTTCTTAAACATGACGAAAAAACCCATGCTCTCTAGAACTAAGACCGAGAGAAAACTATTCTTTAGTCTTGGTACATATAACACATCCTTGGCCTCTAATGAACCACTGGACTCAAGTCGGAACATGATTTTTCTCTCACCCTTCACTGCATACTTGGCATCATCACCAAGATCTACATGGATCCCTGAGTCCTTCTCCATTAGACTGTTGAATATCTCTCGTGCTTCTATCATATTTTAGGCCCATTGAGAAAATAAAAATATAGCCAACACCTACAACTCAACGCCTCTACCCCTATTGTACAACCCTATACTTGTGTCTCTTGTAATTGCTACAACTCAGATCTACCTAAATATTTCCTTGTTATCAGATATGTCTGTTGCTGCCACCTTACTTCTCTTCTCCTTTGGACTGAGGAATAAATCCTTGTCTTGCTCTCACTGTGAGTCACTGACTCCCAACACTCTCTTGTTTTGTTTTTGTGTAGACCCTTGAGATGATCTCTAGATGAAATTCCTTGTTCACCCTTGCTGAGATCTCCTTGAGTCACAATCCTTCGTGTCTCAAGTTCTCAAGGTCTGTTTAGCAAAAATCATTTTCTCTCTCTTGAGTTGTTTATGAAAATTTTCTCCCTCTTAGAGTGTAAGCTCAGATACATTATTAACTTTCAACAAACTCCGAAACCATGTTGAAATCTAAATTCCCAACACCTAGATAAATTACTACCTTGTGTATTTCCTTGTTTATAATCAAATTACAACACATAAAATAAAATATACTGGCTAGAAATAAATACAACAGAAGAAAAAACTAGAGAAACCAAACTTCACACAACACACATAAATTATTCCCTTCAAATTTGCTTTTCATTAAATAATGACTCCAAGATTACAAGGGCTCCCTTATTGGGAAAACGACCCACTGAGGAAAAATACAAGTTACAAAAAACTTGGTTGTTCTGGCCCTCAATTGAAGAAACCATTTGCCCGATCTGCCCAGATCTTCACTAGATCTACATGTTGGTCCTCAAATCTACAAGATTTTCCTACTGGTACCTCAAACTTGCTAGATATGCCTTTTGATACCTTATATCTGCATTATATCTATCCATTGGTACCTCAAATCCACTAGATTTGCTTACTGGTACCTTAGATATGCTATATCTGCCCACTGGTACCTCAAATATGCACTAGATTTGTCCATTGGTACCTTAGATCTATCCGTTGGTAGATATGTTTTTTGGTATCTCATATCTACTAGATATGTCTGTTGGTACATCAAATATGATAGATATATCTGTCGATACCTCATATATGCATTAGATTTGTTTGTTGGTACCTCATATTTGCTAGATTTGTTTGTTGGCACCTCATATCTGCACTAGATCTATCTGTTGGTACCTCAGATCTACTAGATCTGTCTGTTGGTACCTCAAATATGCTAGATCTATCTGTTGGTACCTCATATTTGCATTATATTTTTTTATTGGTACCTCATATTTTCCAGATTTGTTTGTTGGCACCTCATATATGCACTAGATATATTTGTTGGTACCTCAGATCTACTCTAGATATGTCTGTTGGATTCCCTAGAAATCCATCCTTCAATTTTTGGTTGTTGGGTTTTCTCCTCTTGTTGCACCTTTGTACTTTCCTCCTTTGGGCTTGATTTCTAGATGAAATTACTTCTTCACATATTTGAGATCCCCTTGAGTCACAATCATTTGTGACTCAAACACTTGAGCAAAAGTCCTTCTTTGTTCCTGGGTGGATGACCCAAAAACATGAGCAAAAGTCCTTCTTTGCTCCTATGTTCTCTCTTGTTTCTTTCTCCTTCACCCATCCTTCCTTTTATAATCTTGAGTTATGACCGAATCAAACATAAATCTAATCTCCAAAGTGATTAACGATTGAGATTAGATCTCACCTCACTTGAGAGATTCATTTAATTCACCTATGCTAATAACCTTAGCATTTTATTAAATTAAACCCACTTTAATTATCAAAGAACTTTACTTTAATAATTCTTTTAATTAAAGTAAATTAGTAAGGTAGAAGGATTTGGACAACTTCCACATGTCTAGACACTTAGACCTATGTGAAATTACCTGTCGTACCTCGTATTTGCTCCAATACATTACTAGTGCACCAACAAGTTAAATTTATTAAGAAACATTTTCCTTCACTCTTCAATGCACTAATAAATGTACAGATACACCATGTGCAATGCTCCTCGTAAAATTTCACACATTGAAAAATTCTAACGTTCACTAGATGAGTTTCCTATTCTCTCTAGTGTGCAAACAAATAGTAGGAGGCACATGTAGTAGTGTCTGCTCCATTTCTCACCCTTGGTAACAACACCAAGGAATGGCAGTGTTCTCTGTCATTTTTAGCACATTTTAGTTATTAGTGTATTGAAAAATATTATGGCATGCCAAATACAATGCATTTATATAAACATGGCACATCGATAGTCAAATAATATTTATAAAACTTATTGGACTAACTGATGGGTGAAATTTTAAGTAAGAGAATCATGAGTGGTGTGCTATTATAAATGCAGTGCATAGAATGTCTCAGTGCATTGATAAAATTTTAACACATCGTTAATGGTACCTTTTTTAAAATGGGTGCACCAATGAGTTTTACACATTTTTTTATGATTTTTTTTTAAGTTCAGTTTTTAATGAATATTACAAATGATAATTCAATATAGATTGTTCATTTTATCGAGATATGTGCATAATGAAATTTGTATGTAGATCGAGGAGAGCCACAATAGCAACATGTTGGACCATATACCTTCATACGCTAGTGGGAGACCCAAGAGAAAGAGAGGGATATGTTCCCTCATCCTATTATAGCTTAGACTCATCTCCTTTTGAGGCATGGTGGCCTCAAGTTTCATAAGGAGGCTAATTCCCTCAAGGGGAACACAAGCTTATTGATGCAATTGATCCATCATTGGGATCATAGTAAGTAGGAATTTACCATTGAACTTGATATGTGGTACCAATCCATAGAGGACAATATTTGTTTTATCACTACGTTGTCTAGGAGGGGGGGTGGGGGAAGATTTTCCCCATTTCCCTTATCTACCACCTAACATTGCTGACAAGATTTAGTTTTCATATGTGTAGAGATATGCCAATGTAGATATTACTAACCATAATGATTTCCAGGTTGCTAGGGCCTAGTTGCATTTACGTTCTTTTGTAGTGGAGGTTAGGTTCTTGTCCCTTATGATGACAACACTAGCACACCATACCTTCGATGGGAAGTGCATTATTTTCCCTCTGATGCATTACGTAGATAATTTATTTCACAAGCCTAAATTGATCATGAGGTCTACCATTATGTTACGACAATTTTGTATTGTTATGGATCACTATTATAGTGTGTTTGAGGGGATACATATCTTCCCCTTTGCTTTAGAGCTATTTACTTTAGTTTTGAGAGGTTTTCAGTTACTCAACCAAAATTTGACTACCTCCTTCCTAGGTCGACAGACTAATGTGTGTGTGTGCACATGGGGGCAGATGTTTCCCAAGAGGGGTAGGGTGGAGTACCCATGTATGTTGGCGCGTTCATAGGTTTTGGATCTATTATCTAGTGAGAGTGATCACAAGATCGATCTTATACAATATCCATATGTGAGATTGGACTAGCAAAAATGTCTAAATATCCTATTGTGTCAAGACTCAACCAACAAACATGACATGTAATATTATTAGTATATTTTGATTAATCTAGTTGGATATTTTAAATGTCTAATTATTGTCTACTATTTTTGCAGATATTGGTTTGTATATTAGTGAGGGGCCTCTCTAGCCTAATGTAGAGATGGACTATACCGATGAGCTAACCTAAGCACATAGACTAACATGCAATAGAGACCAAATCATAGATTTTGTTGGTAGGTGATGGATCAATTATATACAATGATTGCTCACTCTAAAGTGGTGTTAATACAACATTGAGTGATTGTGAAAGACCTTGACCTTACATAGATATATGTGAGCCTTCCCCACAATATCATGTCATTGATGCATCATATTGTTGGTGCCCTCGACCTACTTCCAATGTTGAGTGCTTGTGTAATACCCCATTTTTTTATCCCCATATCAATAATTTATGTGTCATGATAAATGGATAAAATCCAAGAAATGTAATATGTAAAAGTGTATATTGAACGATAATAAAAAAGCTACATCACAAGCTGCAAAAGGAGAAGGAAAAAATAATGGGGGTCTATGACTCCATAAGAGGGGAAAGAAAGGGGGCTTAGGGGATAAGGAAAACATAATATTATGTTAGTACTATCCTAAGTTATTTAACCTTAGCCTTATTAAACCTTGTTTTATGGTTATCCTAAGTTCTTTTAACCTTGGAATTAGTGGTTAAAAGAGATACATGTACTTCTCATGAAGGCACATGGTCTCTCCCATGCATGAAAATATAATCATGATTTTTGGTAATGCAAAGGGGGATTCACATTCAATATTCCTAGAGATTTTTCTCTTTGAGCTTAGGATATCATATGACCACTATGACAAAATTATGGAAAATTATTGCGAAGAGGCTGTGGAAATTATGACTAGGTGTAAGGGAAATTGTTGTCGTTGAGGAAAAGTAATCACAACTAAGATTCTATGAAATCACAACAATGATATTTCATGTCCAGTAAATTCTAGAGCCATGGAGGGAAGTGGGATATCCCAAGGGATTGCATAGAAAATAAGGTGACCCCATTCCTTGGGTTACAGATGATGAGGGGAAAGAGAGTTGGTGGATTGAGATAGTTGTAACAGTTAATACACTGTGAATTATCAAAATTAGTCTATGTGAAGAGAGATAGATCCAATCATAGGTAAATTCATTATTGTGAATTCATAGTCTTAGCTTGAGGGTGGCCTCTATTGCAGAGAGATAAAGTGAAATAGATAAACCATGGTTGGGTGGAATGCCCTTTTTTTGCAATCAACTAGTGGTCAATTTCTAGAAAGAAAAGTGTTCATGATTTATTTATGATTATGTTGAATTGATATTGTTTATGATATGAATTGAATTAGTTTCTAGTTTGTTCGGTATTGTTCACATATTTAAGAAAACATTTGTAACTATGGTGTCATTGTACATGGGATGATTTAGTTATGTTTTCACAAGTCTTCATTGTCATGCATGCATGCATTAATTAATTAATTAATAGTAGGACAATGAGGAATTGTATCAGAGAAATAAACTTGGAGTGAATTTGGTATGGTTATGGAGTACCCTGTAGCATCAACAGTGCACACAGGGTGCTATGTATGCTACAAAAGTACCCCGTAGCCTCAACAATGCACACAGGGTGCTATGTATGCTACAAAATTACCCCGTAGCCTAAACATTGTACATAAGGTGCTATATATGATACAAAAGTATCTGATATCCTCAATATATCATTGAGGGTATTGATTATGTTACATCTTGTTAGTGTTCTTCATCTTAAGCATATTCTAAGGATTCTACCCCGCCCCCTTCTTGTCCATCTATGGCGCCTTCACCTCCTCCCCCTCCTTCTCCACCTCCACATCTCCTCCCCTCACCCCCCTCCACCATCTCATCTCCATCCTCCTTCTCCACTTGCGCTATTAGTTGCATCACCTCCACATCTCCTCCCACCTTCTCCATCCACATCGATAGTTACACCATCCACCGATCCAACACTTAGTCCACCCACTACATTGGTTTTGATCCTAAAGTCGATATGGTATGGTCCTATCGAGTGATATATATGATACTACATGTATACATCAAACTATCATTGATTTCTTATCTTTTGAAGGTACTAATGCCTCTAGGTCTGGTGGAAAACCTAGCAATAGTTAACATGTATATTATTTGACTTGAGATGTTTATTTGAAATATACATTGGTTTTCTATTATCGTTTATGTTTGCAAATATCATGTTGATGTTGTTTGATTTATAAAATGTATTGTGTATGTTAACAATTAAGTTTATTGATTATTTCTTTGTTCTTAAATTAAATTTGAGATGCCATATAATGCTTAATTCTAATTATATGAAATCATTTAATTTGGATTGTGATTGCAAAGAATTATCATTCATTTCATGCCATATAATGTTTAACTATTTTTCAAGTTGAATTCTTTGTTGTCCAACACGATACAATATGATCATTAAACATGTTTACAAACTTGATTAATTAAATATAATCTAACAAATTAATTTGGATTGTGATTGCAAAAACTTATCGTTATTAAATGCCAAATAACGTTTAACTCTTTTTTCAAGATGAATTCTTGGTTGTCCAAGCAGTTATGATATTTGATTAAACCTTTCTTTTTATAATTGTTTTCGTGAAAAAAAAACATAATTTCATTCTTAGACGCCTTACAACATTTCATAAATCCTTGCATGGAATCCAAACATATCCAACCTTGAACAAAATCATTGTCAATACAACCCTTCATAGCCCCTATACAACTCACATAATACTAAAAAACATTCAAAAGGAACAAAAAGGTTCCAATCATTTTGTCCCAAACTTTCCCAAACATAATATTTGATAACATAAACCATATTATAGTTCAAAAATACATGTACAAACTATCTACCTATGATAACATAGTGCAAAATAAACATATCGTCTCTCCCTTTTAGATGGATCTCATAAAAACAAATTTCTTCATATTCAATGGAATGACCCTCCACTTCCTTTTAGACATGCCATCTTTGCCAACCCATTTCTCTCCCTGTATTCATTATGGAAAGAAACATTGTTAAAAGTAACTATAAAAATCTGAATATCTTCTAGATGGGTCTCAGTGAAAATTTCCAAAGAATTTTTCCCTTGCATCCGATTTATCACCATAAACAAATCACCAAATATTTGGATTTGTAGCACCCTTTTTGGCTGCAAGGATAAGAGTTAGATTTAGGGCCATTATTTCTACAAAATTGTTTATCTTTGTGCCCTTGTCCGGGCCTACTTTAATTTTAAGTTGTGTGAGTCCATAAAGTAAATTACACCACCTTCTCCACTGAATTGATAATCATGTTGAGATGCTCCATCAAAATAGGTCCAGGCTCCTGATTTGTCACTTACTTCAAGTTTTGTTTTTCTTTAGGGATTTTCGTTTTTGCATTATTTAAAAACATTTAATATACTTAAACCATGTGTGCACAATGGATTGTTGGAACATATTTGTCTTCAAATAAACTTGCATTTCTCGCAAGCCACACTCCCAAAGCTATAATAAGTGGCAAAGCTTTCAAATTTTTAACAACCATGTTCCCACACTTTATCTGTTTAAACTTTCCTCAACTAATGGACCTCTCCAAACATCTTTAAGTCCTATAATGATTTCCACTTCTTTCCAAACTTGAACGGTATAAGAACAATATAGAATCAAATGTTGGTTAGTCTCTTCAAATTATTTGCACAAGGAACCTTGCAAACTTTTTCTTTCCTAACTTATATCCCATGTTAAAACCCTATTATTGAAATCCAACCACACAAAAATACAGGATTTTAGAGGACACTTGAATTTCCATATAGAATTCCACCACCAATCATGATTAACCATTCCTTGATATTCACATAATGCCTTGTAGCCTACCTTTGGTGTTTAAATACCCCTGGTTAGGTTCTTCAACTAGACAAATTCATCTTCCACATCCTTAATTCTAAGATAAAATGATATTAGACTTGTTATAAATACATCCCATTCTAAAGATTTGTGACCCATAATCCCAATCATACATGCATTTTTCCATTTGTCTCCAAAAATAATAAGGTCTAGATCAACCACCCGAAAGAGTTTGCAAAACCCTTTCTCATGTAGAATTTGTATTAAATTTATTTACAATCTAAAGTTTAAATCACAAACAACCCAGGGATCCTCTCCCAACCTCACTCTAGTCTCTTTTCCCACCCTCCATTCTAACCATCTCCCAATCAAAGGAAAATCTAAAACAACATCATTCCATATTATTGAGACATTATGAAATGATTTTGTAGGCCTTCTTATCCAATAGTCAACTGTGTCTAGATCAATGTACTTTTGAGAAACCACTTTACTCCAAAGACCTTTCCCTAAACTAAGCCTCCACACACACTTTTCTGCCAAAGACTTTGCAAATTGGTGAAAATATTTCAACCCCCATCCACCCATCTCTTTTGGAAGTGCAATTCTCTTCCTTTTAAGCAAAGGTAAATCGCTTTTTTATTTTACTCTTGACCAAAAAAACCTAAAGCTAAGTTTCCTTATTTCTCTATCATACATTTTGGAATGAAAGAAAGTTACATACAATATATAGGAATAACTTCTATAATAGATTTGATTTGTACCAGCCTCCCTCCTTGTGATAACCATTTATTATACCAAGCTTTCATCCTTTTCTCCATGTTTGAAATTAACTAGTCCCAATCATTTTTTATATAATCATTTGGTTTAATATAAAAACCTAAATACTTCAATCCTATCAGTAGGTCAACCTATTGATAAGGAAAAATCCAGGACATGTATCTTATATCATCCTCACTTACCCCTATGTAAGACATTGTTGACTTACCAAAATTTATCGTCATTCCTATTGCAGTACAATAAAAATCAATTAACTCCTTTAGCTTCTATGAAGCTCTTCGAGAACCATCAAAAAACAAAAATATATCATCTACAAACAAAAAATAACAGAAATATAAAGAACTCTGCAAATTAATGCTCTTGAAAGACCTAGTTCTCTTAGCTTACAACGATGCTCTACTCAAAACTTTTACCACAATGAGAAAAATCATTGGAGATAAAAGACACCACTTATTTAATCCCCTACATAGCCTAACAAAATGGAGGCAAAGAAATTAATCAAGACTAAGAATGTCATAGTAGTCACACAACTCATAACCCAATTAAAAAAAGAAAAACTAAACCTCGAATGAACTAACATTAGTCTTAAGTAAAGCTAACTTGTCTTATCATAATCCTTCAAGAAATACAATTTCATCACCATCATTTGAAGTCTCCTTATTTTTATCATATGGATCCCTCCTATATAGCCCTAATTACTTAATGTATCTGCCTCCCTCAAGGAAAGCAAGTTGTCCACTTGAAATCGAATCAAATAAAAATATTTTTACTTTCCTTGCTATAATATTTACTACAATTTTATAGATGCAATTACATAAAGAAATGGGTTAGAATTTCTCAAAATGGGAAGGATTTGTCTCATTTTGGAATGATTGTAATAAAGGTGGAATTTAAGGATGCAAGCGTCTTTTCAGAAGATCTAGAATCCTCAGTAACTCTCAACAAATCATCCTCAATTCCCTCATAAAACCCTACGAAAAATTCGATATGCTATCCATCAAGACCCAAGCTTTTATATTTTGGAAAGAATGTGACACCTATTTAAGCTCATCCTTTGATGCTTCCTCCAACAACCTCACATTATCTTTATCATTCAAAAGACTCAGAAAAAAATGTTTCCATCTTTACTACCTCAACTATAGTCACATGACTCTCCTCATAGATTTCACTGAAGTGTTCCACTCCTATTCATGTTATATCCTCAAAACTATATACCATACACACATCATTTCTTGGGACCTTTTAGATAGAATTTACATTTCTACTATGATTTAAAACCTAATGGAAAACTATGTGTTTTCATTCATTTTGGAGAGCCAAAGGGATCTTCTCTCAAGTCTCCATGTTTCCTCCTTATTAACGAAAATATTCCTTTTCCTTTGTTCTAGATATTTCACCTTATTCTTATACTCATTTGGATTATCCAACATTATTTTGAAGATACAAATCCTCCAGTTTAGCTTCAACTAAAACAATCTCCTTCTCATCTTTATACTTATTCTCATGAGCCCATGGCACTATTTCTTTCTTGACCTTTTTTAAGTTATAATCAAACTGGAGGGTTGTAGATTCCCTGAATGACCCATCAAAAGGAACCCGTTGATATTTGATCATTCTAACAAAATCCTCCTCTTATATCCAATTGGGATTGAATTTGAAAGAATTAGGAGGTTTCCTTCTTACTAGTGCCAATTTCAATAAGACCGGAAAATGATCATATTATCCTCCAAAATAAATCCACTATCTCACCTTTAGCTTGACCATTGATAATTGACTTCGACACAAGAAACCTCTCTAACCTTTTTGCAATTATTTCCTTCCCCATCCTCATATTACACCAAGTCATCCTTAATTTTATAGGTTCAATTTCATAACGTACAACCTCTTCTAATCGCTTAAGAAGAAATCAATTAAAGTGTCAATCTAGGTTGTAGGTCCCTAAACTTATAATCTCCCCAAAGAGAATTTGAGATCTCCTCCTAAGATAAAATTTCCATGATTGAGCATGTCCATTCTAAAAACCCTCTCCCAAATGTTCAAGATAATAAACTCTTTACCTAGTTCCTAGGAGAATAACACTGTTTCCAAATGTGAAATTCAAAACCAAATATTATAGTAAGATAAAACCCTAGATATACACCCAACTATTAGACCCCTTAATATACCTCTAGAATCTACATGATTAAATTCCCAACCCTCCATCATTCATTCAAAATCAACTACAATTTTACCACCTCCCATGGATTCCTACAAAATTAAAACGTTAGGCCTATGAGACTTTGCAATCCTTTTTAGGGCCTATTTTTTTGAGGTATTTCCTATCCCTCAATAATTCAGAGATAGAAAGATCATGCATCCTGCTTCATAGTAGAAAAATTGGAGCTATTGGCTTGTAGGGCCCATTTTAAGGGCATGTTTTACTTTGGTGATTTGTGGTATAGAACCTTCTATAGCCTATTTGAGGCCTTAAATGGTATTTATTTGGGGTCAGATATTTGTGAACAAAGTTCACAAACCCTTGATGTTGTTCTACACTTCGAGAGCTTTCCAACAACACAAATATCACCTCAATCAGAATATGTATGTGGAAGTTATGCTTCCCACAATTTGACCTATCTTGTTGACCACCATGAGTGGATGCCATATCAACTCACATTACTTACACAGGTGGAGCTAGTCATGCATACACTTTCAAGAGGATTATAGAGGGTTCAAATCCCTAACCCCAATCGAGAGTTGAGGCATGAAAAAACCCTAACCCTAAATTTAGATGGTTGTTAAGATATGTTAAACACTAGGGTGATAGGAAAGAACGGGTTTCCATTCATATTGTATAGAATATCGTTCTGTAGGAGAGTAGAGCAGTGAGTGTGGGATATTGAAGAAGAATAGAGAAAGTAGAAGATCATGTATTAGTGATATAAAGGCCACAATGTCCATGGTAATTCCATAGTGAGTGCCCCTTTCTTTGTATATGCATTTCATCACCGAGAATAAAAGAGTAGAGCATAGGCCTCACCTTCTAGCCAACTTATTCCCATATTGTTTTTTTTTCTGAAGGTACATCTTATGTTCATTATGTGGGTGTTGTGTTATTTTCTTAGCTTCTTTCATTTTAGTTTCAATAATTTAATGCATTAATCTAGTAATGTTAAATCTAAATCTTAAGTGAATAATTTCATAATAACCAATTGCAAAAACTTGTAAGATCTGTTATGACAAATTGATCTAACGAAACACCCATGACACTTTATAGATCAATACCAGGGGTTGTGAGCTAGGGAGCTTGGCATCTTGTATATGATGGGGGATATAATTTTTATATTTAACCTATAAAGGACCAACGTTTTACTTATAGATAGATTTGAAATTTGGTGGAAGACTAAGCAAGGAACTCAACAAAATTGATATATTTGGAATTTTTTTAAGAATATCTATTGGCTAGGACATCTAAATCGGGGGTTGAAAATAACATATATACCTACAAGTGTTGCTTCCAAATTTCAAGAAAGGTTAGAATTATCTTTATTGGAAGGGATGGTGTACTACTCTAGTTATTGTTTTCATGTTGTTGATTACCCTTTTTTTTCAAGTGGATTAATCATCCATGAAACCCCTACCTTCAAGGTGCTTAGCATGGATACTCTAGAGTATTTCTAGGGCCTTTTAAAATCATTTCAAGCACTATCCTAAATATATAATTGCTAGACCCATCGATGATTGAAGTTAGTAGTAAGAAGGATGGATTTATGGAAAAAATCATTCCATATTATTCCTTCTTAAATATTAGTAGTTGACAAGCAAAGTTTATAGGCTATTTTCATCTTGTAATATAAGTAATGAAGGAGTCGTCATAAACTCACCATGGTGGTGAAGATATTTAGATTCATTTTTTTTCAAATGAACAATATAAAGAAGTGCTCACTCATAATGAGGTAAAGAAGACATAGTCAAAATTTTACTTGAGGAACTACCAAGCTAGAAAAATGACAAGTGGTAGTGGTGTATGGTATTAAGAAAAAAATATAGCCCAATATGAGAAGAGCTCCCATTTTTTGGTTGAGTATTGTTTCTATATTTGGAAAAGAGGTTACCAAGTAGTTCTTCTTGGATCATGCCTTTCCTAAAATGAGAACATATGGCATGCTATTGATTATTTCAAATTCAAAAGGTCAACATCAAATGAGACCGTGCTCCACATATGAGGAAATGAAATCATTTTGTTATTTTCATCTTGATAAAGGAACACAACCTCTCTAGGAGGGTGTCCTAGAACTAAGGGTTGTTGTAACAACCATTTCCCATCTTTACACATGTTTGTGGCTTAAATTTGTCATCATTTGATTAGTTTGTGGCTTACACTTGTCATCATTCAAGAAGGAGATCACTTCTTCATTTAGAGGAATGAACACACATCTCAAGGTCACTCTACTCAAGAAACCCTTGACAAGAGGAGATCTCACGTGGTTGAAGGACAAGTGGAATATGAATTTACCATGTCAAATGCATTTATAACCTCCAAGAAAAAACACCCTAGGGTTTTGGCCTATTATATTATTTTTCATTGGAAGGAAAAGTGGATCTAAAATCCTCTAAATTATATTTTATTAGAGAGTTGTTAAAGAGAAAGGATATACAAATAGGATTGCACCTCATTTGCAAGGTATGGTTGGATTTGTGGGAGATCCCCTCCAAGCCTAGTTAAAAATATTTAGGGGATGGATATAAGGGTTTATTCTATGTGAGGTTATCCATTTCTCTCCCTTTTTCTTGAGTTATTTTGACGGTTGGAAATTACAAATACAAATTTGCTATAATGATCTTGGAATATGTGCATTTTTTCTACTAAAGAGGATGCTTGGGTTGAGGTGAAACTCTCCCTTTGTCTCGTTGTAATCCTTGAGTTTGGTGGATGGATTTTGTTGTTGTAATATCATAGTTAGGGATATCTATTTTATGTTGGTTGATCATTCTAATAAAGGGATTCATTCTTGTGTCTTCTTCATTTATGGTTTCATATGTGGTTGTCCTATATCTATGCATGGTTTCACATTATTACTTAGTTGAATTTGTACTTATTTGATAGGATCATCTTTGAAAGAGATATCCTATAATTTTTTGTATGTTGAAGTTAATCCTTTTGGTTAGTTTGAGCATGTTTATAACAACCTTTTTATGCCTTATCTATATTGTTTGAACCCTTTTGAATGTAATCTTGATTCCATCCACTACTACATATGGTGTTGAAGTCTGACGATGCGTTCTGACGTTATGGACAAAATCCATCTTACCATTAGACGTTACTCACTTCCAAGATCTCTCCTATGTACCACATGTATACCAAGATCTCTCCTATGTCTCTGCAAAATTCCAAGGTCTAAAACATACCAAAAAAATAAGTTATAAAAAAAGTTACCAACTTAATGAGAACTGTGACCTCAAAACGAGAACTATGGTGAAAAAAACCCATATTTTTGTGTCAAAAACACCAAAATCAATCCTTGTTTCAAAAAATGGTGCTACTGGTAGCACCCCTTTTTTGCAGGGTTGTTAAAATTGTGACTTAATTGAAACAATCTTCCCAATCATTGTTTTGACAACAATATTATTGCATAAAATTGACCCTCAAATCGAAAAGTAATGCTACTGGTAGCACCCTTCTTATTTTTGGAGTTAAAATTGTGACTTATTCATAACAGTATCAATGATTGGGGTCACTATTTCAATTAAGTTGCAATTTTAACTCCAAAAATAAGAAGGGTGCTACCGGTGGCATCACTTTTCAATTTGAGGGTGAATTTTATGCAATGGTATTGGTTGTCAAGATAATGATCGGGTGATTGTTTCAATTAAGTCACAATTTCTACCACCCTGCAAAAAAGGGGTGCTACGAGTAGCACCATTTTTTGAAATGGGGGTAAAAAATGTGACCTTTAAAAAACAAGAACTCTAGAGAGTTCTCGTTAAGTTGGTAACTTTGTTTATAGCAAAAATGTCAATTTGACATGTTTGAAACTGATTTCAGAAGCATTCAAAAACCCTAAAATGATGCTTCTGTAGAGGTGGTTTTATCTGTAACTATCCTCATTTCATATGCAGTCAACGTTCCTAGAAGTTGATCAAAAGACAAAGTCTTTATATCATTAAGTTCTTCTATAGCTGAGACCTTTGGATTGAACCTATCTGGCAGAGATCTCAAAATTTTATGAACTAAAGAGGGTTCCTCAATTTTTTCACCAAGTGCTTTCATTGCATTTACTAGTTCTTCAACTCTCAAAAAATACTTCCCAATGGTTTCATATTCTTTCATCTGTAGCTTTTCAAACTGTACTCTGTAGGTTTGAAGCTTGGCATCTTTCACCTTCTCATTACCTTCATAACTGTTAATGAGTTTGTCCC
>SNQJ01S0150670.1:19241-42445 GCA_010110895.2 Picea sitchensis
AGTTTCTCTCGCTGCAACCAGATGGAAGCTACAACTCCCTGTGTTCAAGCACCCACTTGAACCTCTGAGGACAATAGTCCTCCCTAGCACCTCCCTACCACCCTGGATTATAAATATTTGCTACTGAAACTTATTACAATGATATAATGTTCAACAATGGCCTACTAGACTCATCACTGTTCTGCTGCATTTCGTTGCTCTGTCTGCCTTACTGCCTTCCTGCACACATGACTTGAACTGTCTGTTCTTCTACTTTTTATGCTTTGTGCGCCATGTCCATTCACTGCATAGTTCCTCTTCTGTTCAATTCAAATGCTACACTCTCCTCCTTCTTCACACATGAATCACCTTCAACAACAACAACCACAAAAACTCTAAGAGCAACAACAACCCCATCTCTTCTCTGTACCATGTATTTATAGCTTCTGTGCACCTTGTGCATGCAATATTTTCCATTCCTCTGCATGCTCATACCGCACCAATCTCCTCCACATCTCAAGTTCTCTGCCTGATCATCATCGTGACTCTTCAGCTTCTCTGGTAGTTCAACCCCTGTGTCTATCATCACTAGGTGTTATGCCGAGATTCCTTTTTCTCTCTGGCAGTTGCGACTCTTCGTCTTCTCTGTTACAGTCGAGCTCATCCTTTATGTTTCAGTTACGAGATCCAACCCTCATCCAGTTGTCAATTTCCTCCACGAATTGTCTTCATTCCACTGACAGATTCCTTGTAACTCTTCAACTCCTCTGGAAATCACACAGAAGTCTCTTCGCATCCTCTGGTAGAAACCATCAATGGTTTCTAGCAGTTACACTGTGAGGATCAAAATTAGCCCTCCGATTGTGCTCATGTTCACCTCCATCATTGGATTAACTCTGATGGGTTCTTGCATTATTTACCCATTTCGTACTTTCGCAATTCGAAGATTCTACGATGAGACATCTTGAGTCTCCATGTCGCGATCTATGAAACTCCGAAACAAAGATTTTCTACGCTAGCTCCTTCCTTTATATGACCATGGCTATGACCAAGCGCTTGTTCATAACGTGCTTTTCACGATTTCTCATTTCACCTTTTCATTAATTCTGTTGTGAAGTTTCTCGACTTTCCAAGTCGCGATCCCCGAAACGTCGAAAAGGAGCTTGTCTGCACATACTCTTCTCTTCATCGCTTTGATGGTGTGACCACCGGCTGAGACCACAAGCCTAAAGTATTTCGCAATTTCGCGTTTTGGCATTTCAGAACTCCTGTGGTTATGTTTCTTTCCTTTCCAAGTCGCGATTCATGAAACTCCGAAATGGAGTCGGATCAACGGTCCAAATCACACCTTGATCTGACGACTGCAGTTAAATTGCGATTTCGCATATCATTGTTCCTAAGATGGAGGTTCTCGTCACTCCAAGTCACGATAGGTGAAGCTCCGAGATGGAGCTTAGATCAATGGTCCAGAATCTTGGTGTATTGACGGTCCAGATCTTATCATGAGTTCACATCTCACGATTCCTGTGATGGAGGTTCTCGTCACTCCAAGTCGCGATAGGAGAGACTCCGAGATGGAGCTCAGATCAATGGTTCTCATTCTTGGTGATCTGACGGTCCTGATCTTTTCGTGATCTCGCATCTCACTAATCCTTAGATGGAGATTCTCATCACTCCAAGTTGTGATTCGCGAAACTCCGAAATGGAGTCTTTGACAAGCTCTGATCTTTCACCATGCATCCTGTCGATCCAACGGTCCAGATCTGATCTTGATTCAACGGCTCAGATCATATCGCGATTTCGACATTCTTGTTGCAAAGTGTTTCAACACTCCAACTTCCGGTATCCGAAACCTCGATAGCCAAAACTCCGAAATGGAGTTGGACCACCGCTTCGATCTTTCACTTTAAAGAATGTGCAGGTTCTTCCTGATCCAACGATGGTCGGACCCTGTGCTCGGATCTAACACCAAATATCTGTCCTCCATCTTTGCACTCCTCCTGTCTGGATTCAGATCTGATGGTCATCGGGAATTATGAATGGGATCCAACGATCAATGTCGCTTCTCTTCCCGAGCTTACGCATCCTCCTTACTTAGAAGAATTTATAAGTGTCAAAGGCCTCGACCTTTGATCTGCCTAAGATCCTGAGTACGCTATCTCTCTTGAGCTTTGGCAATGAGTTAACCTCGTCCTTGGTGCACACCTACGCATTGCGTGCGACTCTGCGCTAATCCTCCTTATCTTACGTTGTTACTGTTTTGCCATCGATGCACACTCTGATCTTGCCATCAATGACAAGCACACACTGTCTGTAAAACATGCCAACACTTGTTTCACACCATATAAGGATTTAATGAGTTTGTGTACTTTTTGTCCTTGTCCCTTCACAAAAAAACCTTCTAGTTGAGACATGAAGACATTCTCTTTCAAGTCTTCATTCAAGAAAGCAATCTTCACATTCATCTAATGAAATTTCCATCCATTATGTGTTGCCAAGGAAAATAAAGTACAGATGGTAGCCCATTTTTTTGTGGGGAAAAAGTTTCCTCATAATTAATGCATTATTTCTATGTAAATCCTTTTTCCATGAGCCTCACTTTGTGCTTGCCAAAAAAGTCATCTAATTTGTACATGTTCTTGAATACCCACTTGCAACTAATTGGTTTGGTTCTGAATGAAGGGTCCACCAAATTCCATGTCCCATTCTTGATGAGAGAATCATACTATGCATGGCTTCTTTCCACTCATCATGAGAAGCAACTTCTTCAAAAGAAGGTGGTTCGAATTTAGTAGATAAATTCAATTCACAATCATATGAAATAACCATATCATCTACATCACCTGCATTTGAATTATCTACATCACCTCCATCTTGTCTTATGAAACTTTTGGTTCCTGTCTTTCCAACCTCATCAAGATGAACACTTTCAAGTGTCTTTATGAGCCACTTTGGTGGACCTTTCTGAGATGGTCCAGGTTGCTCCATTGATTGAGATAGTGTTGCATTTACATCAAGGTTCAACCTTTCAATCCTCTCAATCACCATCAAAACGAACTTCATGTTCTAATGAAGTGTATGGAACTTTTTCATGAGGGGGAGATGGTGCTTCAAAAGACATTTCCAAAGATTGATCCAATATAGGGATACCCCCTTCAAGATGTGGAATCTCGTCATCAAACTCGTGATGTCTTTACATGGGTTAATCTATCCATCTGATAAAGTTGTCACTCAACAGTTATGTCATTCTTGGAGGATTCAAGAAAAATCACATCTCTGGAAAGAATGAACCTCTTGTTTACCTCATCGTAAAGACGATATGCCTTGGTGGTATTTGAATTCCCCAAGAAGATTCACTTTTGACTCCTTGCAGCAAGCTTGTTTATTTGCTCCTTAGGAATTAAGGCATAGCAAGTGGAAAAAAATACCTTGAGATGCTTCATTGAAGGAATGAGGCCATACCACATTTCATAAGGAGTCTTGTTTCAAAGAGCATGAGATGGATACTTGTTTTTCACATACAATGCACATAGAACTACATCAGCCCAAAACATCAACTTCACATTTTTGAAAAACATCATGGAACAAACTATATTTAAGAGAGTCTTGTTCATTCTTACAACTACACCACATACCTCTATATTATCCAAAGGGCACTCCCTCAAGGGGTGCTTTTTCCGACACATGGAACAGAAGATGGCTAACACTAGGTCGACTTATTCTTTCTTCTTCTTCACTTGAAAAGTATCCAATTGTGAACTAAACGAGCTCAGGATGTCGGTTTTAAAATTTATCCAACATGTTCCCTATTTCATCCCTGGTAACTCCTCCTCCGCCAGATGATTTTGTGACCCTAGATGCTAAGTCCCTGGGACCTCTCAGAGACTTAGTAGTACCTTGCGAATAGCTTTTTCATAGTTCACAGATATCTTCATAAGTCATCTGAGAGATGTCTTCACCCCACATGAGATTTATTGCATCCATACAATCATCCTTAATCCCCTAAGAAGGATAATACACAAAGTTTCAAGATCAAGTGCATTTTGTTTAGTCCTCTTCAGGTTGTATTGGAACCTTTCAATCTAGTCTTTGAGGCTTTCCTCCTCCCTCAGTGTCATTTTAAAGATATCTTCTTGGATGTCCCTTACTTTGCAATAATCTTGGTACTTTTTGAGGAATATCTGCCTCATTTCGTCCCAGGTCTTGATGGAATTCCCTCTGAGCCCCATGAACCAGCAAAGGGTTGCTTCCTTTAGGGTGTCGAGAAAAAATTTCATCTTGTGGGCATCAGAAGAATAGTCATAGCTTCAGCAAAGGACATCAAATTCAAAGAGGAAGGTATCGGGGTCTTGGCTAGGAAAACCATGAAAGTTTGGTAGAGAAAATGGAAGAATGTTTTTCATCTGGATTATGCCATCAGACTCCTGAATGGGAAACTCAAACGTGATTGGTTCCTTTTGCTTTGGTATCTGAGATTCACCCCCATTCTTAAAAAAAATTCTCCCCACAATGATTCTTCTGAGGAAATGGAGTTTTTAGGTTCTTCAATAGGATTATCGTGACCTCCTGGCTTAGATTCTTCAATGGAATGGCCTTGGTCCTTGGGAGGTTCAAAAGTAAGGGATTCTACGCTAAACCAATGGTAGAATCAACCTTGGGTGGTTTATTTGGATTATTGGATGCTACTTATGAAAAGGGGTGAGTCCTAGGGACTCTCGGAGATTCACATTTTTCTTTGATTTTACTTGCCTGATAATTATTGTCACGGGTGGTCCTTGCACTATGACCACGAGGATTTTTAGTGCCCCGAGTCATGCATCCAATGATGGTTTATAATGCACAATATCATGAGCAAGGGATATTAGAGGGGTAGTCGATGATTCCCTAGAGTTCCCTTTAGCTTAATATTATTTCTATAATGGTCTTATGACAAAAATCCTAATTCTTTGAGTGCCTCCCTGACAACGACACCAAAATGACATGTAAATATTTCTTCCAATTGTTGGTTTCACATTACACTTATCATTTAAATTGTCAACCTAGAGTTCAATTTATTCTCGTTAGGCTCTCAATTCAACATACACAGAAGAAGGGATTTTACCGCTATTGTGCAATTTAATCTAAGAAATCGACTAAGAACTATTGCAAGAATAAACTAAAGGAAGACATAAAAAAGTGGAATCACAGTGTTCTTAACCCCCAACCCAAATGGTGGCACCCCAGGTAGTTAGGTCACCGAGACTATGTTTGTGGCCCTTCTACTTAGCTCTGTTCACCATGCAGAGTCAAGAATGACATGGTTCTGCAAAATTCATAAAACAAACATCAAAAATAATATAATTCTAACTTCTTCACACACTACAAAATGAAAGTAAAATATGCACTTCACTCCTACTATTGAAGATAGAAATTTAGTCTAGTTTTACAGCACTTTGACTCTGTAGCATCAACGTTTTGTAGTGTGACCTAAAAATAACCAAAATGTAATGGGAAACTAAAATAAAGCATAGTAAGCTTCTAAACATGCACAATTAAATAAAATAACTACCAACATAAATGAATCAACAATTCATAAATCAACAATTGCTAAAAAATTGTGTACAAAAAAACAGAAAATGAGAACAATGCCTCACTTTAAGTGGGCCCAACTCAAGGTTTGGCCCGTGCTTGAGCTCACAGGTTCACCAAGACAAAATTACAACAATATTCCACACGTAACCAACACAATATGTATATATTAAGTTCTAAAAATAACAGAGTTTACACAACTTATTCTCAAATACATCTAGACTCTAACGTCTACGCTCTCATGAGCGTTACACACATATACAAGGAGAGGATGCATGTCTGCTCCAAGAATGGAGCGTCAAGCCCCTAAAATGCAACTAGCAATCATCAAAACAAAAATTGAACAAATTGATGCTTAGTCCCTTTGATTTACCCAAAGTACAACAATCAACACACTCAACCACCAATAGGAGTGAAGATACCTTCTATGCTCGCAAGATTCCTCCAACTGATTTAGTTAATCCTTAATTGAGAAGATACGACCTATTGGAGCTGTTGGTCACACATGTAAGCATGACCCCTCATGCCTTCATGCTTGGAATATTCTTCATGTTGAGGGTCGACCCTTTGTGTATCCAAAATACTCTTCATAAAGTGGCTTGAGGTATATTGTTGACCTAGAAATGCTAACATTATTTTTATAAACTTTGGTCAGCTAATTTATAATGAGCACATGTGTATTAATAATTCAAATAAAACTTTAACACATGCTTTTACTTAAATATAAAAAGGAAATAAGAAAATTAAATGGAAAATATGTATATACCTTAGGAAAGCTGAAATAAGGTAGGTAATGAGTCTCTAGCATATGAAAGAGGCAAAAATATATGTATATCATAGGTCATAAAAGAGGCAAAAATGTGTCAAAATGGAGGCCCATCAATCTACAAAATAGACTATACCAACTATATTGTCATTGAAATCTTCAAATAAGTCTCTATGGAAGGTCATGTGGCATGTTTCACCTGTGTCAAGTAGTCACACGTCTATCCAAGAAGCAAACAAAGTGTTAAATAAATCTTCATTTACTCCAATATAGCAATGGGAAACAATATAATGAGCAGATTCAGGTGCTTTACCTTTCACCAGATCTGATAGTTTATCTTTTTCTTCTTTTTTATCCTTCTTGTCTTTCATCTTCTCCCACGCGGTTCTGCATGTCTTTGCTTCATGTGACCCATTCTTTCTTCAAAAGGACATAGTGAAGATCAGAGGGTCAATCCCGTAGTATTAAGTATATAAAAACAACTATTATAGTTCAAAAGGAACAAATTCATGTAATAACATACACTCCATGCAATTTATGCTACTTTTCCCAAAAAGGATTACAATATATGACAAACGATAAGATAAATTTGGTAAGATATGCTTACACATAGCCACTGGGAACAAACTTCTTTCGTTCATCTAAGAAATTTAGCTCTCTTTTGACTAGTAGGGAAATTGCATTCCATGATTTAATCAAAAGAAAGGACAAGTTTCCATTTCTAACGTCATATTTGATTAGTGCACCATCCAAGAAAGACACATATTACATACTTTACAATTTCTAGTTCTCTCACATGCAACTTATTGGGTTCAATCTTCTCTAATGAGACATCCTAGATCGGTTGTGATGAATTTGCATATACAATTAATAAAATTGTGAATAAATTGAACACAGTATTTAAGAAACAGTGAATAGAGAAAAACATTGAGGTCGTGTTCTCATTTTTTTAATAAATGAATGTAACATTGGATGCTTAAAGTTGTTCTTGTTATTGCACAGTTTGTAGCTAGGTCAAATGGCTATAAGATAGAAGGCCTAACTGGCGTAACAGGAACCTATCCCACCCAATGTCACCGCGATGGGGAGGTTCTTTCTCTTTAGGGAGGTTAGGCCCAGGGGAGACGTTTCTGATAACCTGGAGTTTTGAAGAGGCAAGAGTTAAAAAGACAAAGGTAAAGTTCCCCCTTCACAGGTCACCACCAAAACAGACAGTCCCGGCTAAACAACCAATAATGAAGTGAAGCCCCAAAGAAGAACACCTGCCTGGAACAAAGCAACAACAAACCAATGTATGCAAGCTATAATTCAATGGGTTAGTACTTCATAAAACTATTTGATATGAATATATAAGCAATTATAACAATAAATATTGACGAAGTCAATGTTTGTTAATGCAACAATGAAATAATGTCACTCCACCAATAAATATAAAGACGACGTAGCAATCAATGTATCCAATCAATCCCTCATTCAATAAATGCTTTAAACACCATCTGATTGCCTATAAAAGGAATATTGTTGCGTCAAGATGAAGTAACCAAGGGTGACGTCAGCCTTCTTAGGGTTAGTAGTTAGTTAGGGTTTCAATTTAGAAAAGGTTTTGAGAGTTGTTTGATCACTTTCACTTCAACGCTAGAGGTCTAAGATCAGTGCCTAAGGGTTAATGGAGTCAATTTAGAAGAAAACACAAGGGTTGAAGGAAACTAAGGACTAGAGGGAAGGGTTCTGAAGTGCTTCTATGGCAAGGCCTCATAATCAAAACCCTAGGGAAGAGAGGCTCACTCCGTTGTTGCTAAATAAAGGTCTTGTGCTCTCTCCTCCTTCCTTAGGTTAACTTGGCAAAAATAGCTAGCATGAAAGATAAATCAAGACTAGAGAGAGTAGTGAGGGAGAGTGTTTCTAAGGCAAGGCTCTATCACCAAACCCTAGAAGCAAAATGACCCTAGGTGTAGATAACCTAGGCCTGGGACATCTCCTCCTTCTTGACTTCAGAAATTATGGCTAGCTTAGGGAGAAGAAGCAATAATAGTATATCTATGGCTAGGCTCTTTCTTCCTTCTTCAATGGCTGAAAATTTCTCTTTTAGGGGGCATGAAACAAGGACCTACTTGTGTGCTTGTCACCTAGGGTTTTTATCATCAAATTATAAACATATGCAAGAATATAAGACTACAACCATTCAATCAAGAAGTTTTGCAGAAAAAACACTTACATATCACCATGAAATAGTATGCAAACCCTAGTTGTAAGCCTTCCTTCAAGAGAAATGCCGAAAATGCCAAGAAAATGCCTTCCTTCAACAAGTGTGCCTCACTAAATCAGAAAAACTACCCAAGTAGGGCACTAAAATCAGACCTCACTAATGAGTGAGTGATGTGTTATGTCAAAATGAGGCTAAAACTCCTCAATATATAGTGTATCAATGACCTTAATTAATTTTAGGTCATAAAAATGGTCGACAAGACCAGAATACTGTTTTTACATTAAATTGTCAAATAAAAACCCTAACTGAGTTGTAAAAAAGGTAAAATCCCCTTCAAGGGAGGTGCTAGCCCCTTTTAGGGTAGATGAGACATCCAGGAGCAAAATGTTAGCCCCCTAGGGGCCTCTCCAACATGCCACACATGCCACTGCTGCCCAGTCTACCTCCAAAAATGTCCATGAAGCTGGATGACGTCATGGTAAGGATGGGGACGTTCTGAGCCTTCCAAGGCCAACGTTCCACTGAAAAGGGGACATTCCCCTTAGGCCGGGTTCTGCCAAAGTTCCTTTGATGGAACGTCCTCTTCTTCTCTGGTGCAAAACCTCGGTCAAACACTATTCTGTCTCTGCTCCCCTGATGGGGTCTTAGCAACCATCTGATGGGTTCCTCAGCCCCATGGAGGTCCAAACTGATCATCTCCCCATGTGTACCGGTCCAAATGGTACCTGTCCGTCGGGCATGGTCCTGCACATCAAAAACTACGCCCTCCATGGGCTCATCAGTCACTAGGATCATAGAAATGTTAATCATGTTTCATCATCAATATTAACAAACATATGCATAAGACCCTAATACATCAATCAATAGCTCAAAGAGATTACAAAAACCTACAATACATGACTGGAGAAAAAGACAAGACGTCCTATTGGGCTAGTATCCACAAGAAAGGGGAAGTTTCCAGGTAGGTTTCATCCAAGCCATGTAAATGTGATGATGTGGCTAGGGGATGTCCAGACATGTGGGTAGAGTGAGAGCTAGGGATGCATAATGTTATCTATGGGTGCCTTTGTAGAAGGCGAGTTGTACCCGTCATGGATGTAATTTTTCCAATCCCGTTCTTGCCTTTATTATTTTCTTTTATTTGTTTTTTCTTCTTCTTTTTCTTTTATTCAAGGGCTAACCAGAGGACACTGCCTTGGCATGGTGACCAGAGCTGACAGTGTTACCCACAAGTACTTTCACAGAGATGAGGAGGCTGGCTCGTGATGAGACCCCCTTTCCCTTGGCCATGCAACCAAAGGTCACTTCCCTGGCGTGGTAACCAGATGGTGGCAATGTCATATTGTTAGGTACCCATGAACTTGATAGGATGGATCGTGATGAGACCCCCTATCCTCTTGACTAGGTCTTATTTGTTATTTTCCGGGTCCCTCTTGTTTCTTGATGAGAGGCTTTTTATTGCCTTCTCAGGGATCCCTGGGCAAAACATCTCGAGGTTTTATTTCTATGCTTTTATCTTTTACCAGCTGCTTTTACCTTCTGGGCCTTTAGCCCCTTCTTCCCACGAGATAAGGTGAAACCCTACAAACAGGTCAATCCAATGCCCAGACAAGGGGAATGGGATAAATGAGCGAGAGATAAGATGAAAAAAGTGGTGGATGATAGGAGAGGGCGATGGCTCTTCAGAAATCCCCCCAGTGGCAAACCAAAACCTATGAGTACAGGCTTGCTAGGGCACCCTGTCAATCTCCTTGTTGTTCCTGAGTTTATACTTTAAGGCTCTAAAGTATATCGTCAAGGCATCCGTAAAGATAAAGGTAATTAAAGAGTAAAAATCAAAAGGAAGGATAAATTAGAGTTGATTTCCCATCTGCCTCTGTCTAGCTACCCTTTGTTCTTGGATGCTAATATCTCTCTCAATAGCTGTCCATGAACGTTCTAATTCAATCTGGTTAGTTGTTGTTTGCATAATAGTATTAAAAAGGTTCAAAGCAATGCTAGTTTGATCTTGGAGACTAGGTTCTATGTTGGGTTGTCTGTTATTTGGGACAGTCATGGAGAGTAAAATTTTATGTAATTTTGAAAGAATTTAATAAATTATTGCTTCATTTTTTAAGGGATGAAAATAGGAAAAATAGTTTTGAAATTCAAAATAATAACATAATAACAGTTGAGGCCGTTTCCTGGACTTGAAACAATTTTGAGAATAGTAAAATAACAAAGAAATACTGTGGAAAAAATATGAGGCTTTAATCATGAAAGAATCTCATATTGTAACAGGAAGTAAAGAGGAAAACGAGATTTCTAATGAAGTGTTAAATATTATCATTCAAATGATCTACATGTCTTAAAATTACTGATAGCAATTTCAGAAGAAAAGATATAAATAATTTGATAACCAAATCAATTCAAACTACAAAAGATGTATGAAATAAACTTATAGTTGATCATTCATTAGAAAGACATTGAAAGAGAAACATAGAAATATATTGTAATCAGATTTAAAGAACACATAGCTTCAAGTTGACAGAATCCAGAATCTCGTCTGCATTATTTATATCACAATGGATTGAAAACTTTTTAATACAATCGGCTCTCTAAAAAACAAAAGCCCCTTCTTAGTCTTGACAAATTCTATTTATACATGATCACCAAACTTTTTTCCTGTTGGTGATTAACCAACTTCCTAAGACTAACGGTTACCTGAATGTGCAATGTTGAATCGTTTACATTTCTATTTTAACTACTTTGTTATTTCAATAATGAAAATATACAAAACAATATTTTATGTCAGCGTTGACGAACTTCCTTCATCTATCTTAAGACAATGAATACATTTTCCCAAAAACTTCACCAAAACTCTGGGAGCTTCTGGTATATCTTTTGCCTCAAATATGAAGAACTTTTTCTGTAGTTCGAGCAGATGATCTTCAATTATATTCCTTGTGAACTTAACTTTAAGTTCGACATCACTATCCATTTGTCGATTTCAGTGACATTGATTACCTTTATTTTTGGGATCTCCGCCTGCATTTCCTCCAGATCTTCCTTGAATCTTAGCTGGTGCTTAACAATGTTAATTTCTCCAAATAACCCCAAACAGTTGTTTTTTCCAATGTTCAAAGAAGATTTTTCTAAAGGATAAAAAATTCCTTGACAATCATCATTGACCTCTCTGGTTATTCTTTTGTTTTTTGCAATGTCTGCCTCCCACACCTTGAGTATTACATCTCCTTTAACCTGCTCTGAAACATATATTTTTTTAATCTTTCCGACCTCCCCCTTTGTTGAAAGGGCCACTTCTTTTTGGAAAGTCGTCCTGGCAGCTTTCACTTCTCTTTCTTTCAGGAGAATGTTCTCCAAATCTTTACTTGTTTCCTAAAAGTAATTCTGAATAAATTCTAGATTTAAAAACACTCCATGTTGTTCCTCTTCTATCTTCAAATGTATTCCCAATACCTGTGCCTGGAAAATTTCAAGCTCTACCACTTGATTTGAAATGGAACTAATCTTATCTTGTAATTGTTTATTTGTTTCTTCTTCCTTTAGGACCTGTGCCTGAGTAACTTGTATTTTCTGGTTTGCTTCCTCTAAGCTTGCTTTTAGTTTCTGAATCTCTTGAATGTCATTCAATCTAGCTCGTTCTAAACCCTTTTTTATTCCCCAATTGATATTTCTTTCAGTCTCCTTTAATTGATCTTGTAGCTGAGCTATCATCTGTTCTTTCTACTCCAACATAGTTGTCAAACTACCCACAGAGTATAAATTCGCTGATGCTATCTCTGTAGCGAATTCTCCTTCTTTAAGTTTTTGTCCATCTATAACGATTTTGTGCTTTTTAATCATCATATCTCATCTAGGATGCATTTCCTGTTTTAGGATAGCCTTTCTCTTCTTACTAAAAAAATAATTGGAAGGAGGAATCTCATCTCTAGAAATAGGCTCAAGATCACTTACGTATAGATCTACCTCGTGTGGGTTTCCATAAGTAGACTGCAATGGAGTTAAGGAAGTAATGGGACTGACCTCCAAAACATAATTAATTTAGACTAACACAGATTTTGAGCCGGGATTTCGCGTTTCAGGATTTCAGGGATTGAGTTGACAAGAGGTATGTTATCGTTGCATCCCGATTTCCGAAATAGTGATACGACTAATTTACTTTTAATAATTATTTACTTCAACTTTTCGGGAAATCGGGGATCGGGATTTCGCGATTCGATATGTATTAAAACCTATATTCTTAATAAACCCCGAGTCCCGAAAACCCCTTTTTATTAGTCTGATTTTTTTCTTTTTATTATTATTAGAATAAAATTTGTCAGGATTTCGGTACTGGCCTTTTGGAAATGAAAGTGAGGGTTATGCTTCTTGAGAAGCCGAAACCCGAAAAAGGAAGGCTTTAGTCTTGAGATTAAAAAATTTAAAATATGTTTTAACATAGGCTCCAATTGGGGACCTCGTCTCACTGTGGGACAAGGAGAACGTGTAGACTTAGTGGCTTTATTGGGTTAATGGAGTCAAGGGCTTATCTCTGCAGAAATTGCTAATGAAGGGGATACAGAGGAAAAAGAGATTTCATCCTTACTTCTGAAAATCTTTTCAAAACTCTCATTTGTTGCAAACTCAGCTACAGTCCCATTCATGATCTTCTCCTTCTCGTTACTGAAATTAAGTTAGCGTTAAGATGATCAAAACAATCCTAGGAAACCCAATAGATTTTGTGGCTTTCGGCTTACATCGAACGAAGCAAAATTCATATTTTTTAATTGAGGAGCCCTGTCTGAACTAGGGATGCAGATCCGGTTTCAAAAAAACTGGTAACTAGAGTAGAGTGATATTTAAGTATGACAACCTTACAAATACCTCAGATATTGCTTCACTGCCAGCGAGCCTATTCAGTACCCCGGTGAAGTTATCTGTCCCCTTTTACTGAATTTCCTTTCACCACTTCGAATCCTAATTATGCATTTAACCTCAGATATTGCTTCACTACCAGCGAGCCTGTTCAGTACCCTGGTGAAGTTATTTGTCCCTTTTTACTAAGACGAGGGAAATCATTTAAATGAATTTCATTTCATCGTCTTTTGGACTAGATGGGGGCAATCAAATATGAATTTCCTTTTACCATTTGTCTTATATTTTACTTTTTGAATACGAAGTGGGGGCAATCAGTGGTACTTAATATACCAGGGATGGTATCTGTGTAAAAATTGCAGTGGAGGTCTTTCAACTTGTTTTGATTACTCTAGACCAAACTTCTCTTAACTTTCAAAACACCTTAGTCTGCAGAGAAAAAGGGGAAGATTAATTCCAGGGGTCTTCCTTCGAACAAGCTTAAATCCTTAGAAAACTGTTAAGAACCCTAGGAGAGTCAAGATCGGCCTAAGCATAACTTTGTTTAGTCAGAGAGTGAGGAGTTATGAGGACTGGTCTACCTTTTAATAACAGTTTTTCAGCTTCAAAAGTTAAGACGTAATCTCTTCTCCCTCTACGGGAAACCTGGAAAGAAGCTTGGTTTTTCAAGAAGACAAAACTGAGGGTAGAAAGGGGAGACGTAGAAAGACCTAGAAATCGAAAAATAGAGGTCATAAATTAAACCCAACTCTTGGAACTCTTTCTCGGAGACGCTTTTCATTTTTTGTTTATTTTAAATACCTCTTGTCCTATTCTAGGTGAAACTCTTAGGGCCTAGATTTAGAAATCATTCTTTAAGTGACATATCACACTTGCGAGATAATCACCACACTTTTTTTTAAAAAACCTTTGTTTTTGAAAAAATAGACTTTCCTGGAATTCACACCTTTGTCTTACCATTTTCGTTCTCTTTTGAAATAACCAAAATCTTTATATCACCCGTTTTCAACGAATTTATCTTCTGAAATATGGATATATGTTTGCTCCTTTAGTTTTGTTTGGGCTGCAAGCCGGGATCCTATAAAGGGACATAATGAAGGGTATCAGGGATTTTAAAAGATTTGAATACATTGAAAATTTTATATCCCTACTTCTAGAAAAACATTAACCTATTTTTATTTTTGTTTTAACGAAAGAAGACTTACTAAAAAAATTATGAAATAAAAAGAAAAATCAAACGGTATATACAGTGGGAATTTTGAAAATCAATTATTCCATATAGTGTTTTAAATAACGCCCATTGACAGGGGCGTTGAGGATTTTATCGTCCAAATTCTCTAACAGAAATGAATTTTTTCCTTCGGGAGTTGTTACCTTGAACGGTCCGTACCAGATGTGATCGAATTTACCATGTTTTTCCAGGTATTCCTTCCTTGCATCCCATTTTAAAACCAAATCTCCCAGGAGAAAATCTCTGTCTTTGGATTTACGGTCGAATAACATTTTCATGTCGTCCTGGTATTTCTGCAACCTTTCATCCACTTCGGCCCGGTGTTGTTGGACTTCAATCAGCTGATTTATCCTTCTTGTGACAGGATTTGGTTCTTCCTTCTCATCTTGCCAAAGTTTCATTACAGGAAGCACTAGATTTATAGGTAACACTACATCTGTCCCGTATACCATTTGGAAAGGAGAAGTGTCGATAGAATTTTTCGTGCCTATCCGATTTTCCCACAAAGCGTATTTTAAATGCACATGCTAGGATTTCTTGTTTTCGCTCAACACTTTCTTAATTATATTGATTAAGCTCTTATTTGAAGACTCAGCCAGCCCATTTCCCTGGGGGTAATACGCAGTGGAATGACCAAGCACAATATTTTATTTTTGGCAGAAACTGACCATAGCCATAGATTTAAAGGCCTGAGCGTTATCTGTGACTATCTTTCGGGGGCAGCCGAATCTAGATAAAATATTTTCTTCTAAAAAATCTATTATCGCCGAATCTGTAGCCTTTCTGGTTGGGATAGCCTCCACCCATTTGGTGAAGTAATCTGTTACAGTCAAAATCCATCTATGTTGAGCACTAGAATGAGGATTAATTTCGCCTATGAAATCTAATCCCCATTGCTGAAAAGGATCTTCCGTTTTGACTGGAACCAATGGAATCGCTTGGAGCTTATGCTTACCTGCGAACAATTGGCAAGGGTTGCAAGATTGGACCTTGGCGTTGACGTCCGAGAAAAGTTTGGGCCAATAATACCCTGCCCTCAGGATCTTATAAGTCGTTTCCCTCCAGGCGTGGTTTCCTCCACATACTCCTTCGTGAAATTGGCTTATGACCCTTTTTGTTTCTGATTCGACCAAGCAAACCAACAGGTAGCCAAGAGGGTCTTTACAATACAATTGTCTTTCGGCTATATAGTATTTGACCGCATGTAGCTTCAACGTTCTGGCTTTAGATGAGGTCAAGTCACTTGGGCACTTCAAGGTCAACAGGTAGGAAACTATGTCTTTGTACCAATCTGATAAAGCAAACTTCTCTGCGATTCTGGTTTCAGCTATTTGTTCATCGAGTTCGTTAATGTCCACACACTCTTCACTTATCTGTAATCCATTTACCCCGAGAGCTCTGAAATTTGATTCAACTAAGAGTTTAGCTAAATCTTGTCCCTTCACTAGTTTCATTGGTTTAATCTCCAAATCAAATTCTTGAATTTTGGCAAGCCACCGTCCTCTTTTGCCATCACTGTCGGACTAAACCAAAATATCTTTTACGGAGCTAGTGGGTACGTACACAATCACCTTAGAATGCAACACATAGGTTCTGAAAGCCTTTAATGCCTTCACCATAGCATATGCTTGTTTTTCCATTCTATTATATTTAAGTTCGACGTCTCTAAGACTTTTGCTAAAAAAGGCTATCGGTTGCTCGAAGCCTTCTTTATTTTTTTGGAGGAGAACCGTGACGAGTTTGTGTTCGGAGGCGAATGAGAAAATAAGAAAATATTTTAGATAATCAGGGCTTGCTAGTATGGGTGCCTCTCTTATAACCTTTTTGATGCGTGCGAATGATGCTTTTGCATCCGCTGTCCATTTCACTTCGCTGTTTTTCTTTAGCATATCTGTGATCAATTTCACGATTTCAACAAAGTTTGGAATAAATCTCCTCAAAAAATTTATTTTTCCTAAGAATGACTGAATCTCTTTTATATTCCTAGGAATATTTATTGTGTCTATAGCTTCAACTCTTTTAGGGTCAATTCTAATTCCATCTCAAGACACAATATGACCCAAAAGTTTACCTTCTTGCATAGCGAAGTGAGACTTTTTGGGATTTAATGACAAACCAAATTTGCGGCATTTTTCAAACGTCTGCTTGAGATGTATCAGGTGATCTTCATCAGATTTAGAAAAAATGGTTAGATCATCAAGATAGATAACCACAAATTTGTCTCTTTCACCAATGGAAGCGATATCCATAGCCCATTGGAAAGTAACACCTGCATTCATCAAACCAAAAGGCATCTTATCATACATAAATTTACCCCAAGGGGTGGTAAAGGTTGTCTTTTCTTTATCGTGTTCACAGATGGCGATTTGATTGTACCCGGAAAAGCCGTCAATCATTGACATCCTATTTTCCCCAACTACTTTTTCTAAAACATGATCCATTTTGGGTAGAGGGTAATTATCTTTGAGGGATGACTTATTAAGATTTCTGAAATCAACACATAAACTAATTTCCCCATTTTTCTTTCTAACCGGGACCAGGTTTTCTACCCAATCTGAGTATATCAGTGGTACGATTATCTTTTCATCTAAGAGCTTTTTGACTTCCTTTTTGATCACGGGCAATAAAATAGGATTAATTTGTCTGAGTTTTTGTCTAAAGGGTTTGACACCAAGCTTCAGGGGTATCTTATGTTCGATCATAGAAGTGTCATAGGTTCTCAACTCTTCATATGACCAAGCGAAAATGTCTTTGTACTTTCTAAGAAAATCTGTGTATTTATTTTTGGTTTCAGGGGACAGATATTTGTATAGCTTCACCAACCGAGGGTTTTCTTTAGTACCTATTTCACAGTCTTCAACCTCTTCAGGTTGAGGCTATAGAGTGGATTTTGAAGGGATATCATCTTGATTGAATAATCTTTCCAAGGGAATCAGACCCTTGGGGATCTGGTTATTTTTTAGAACGAGCATTCGATGATTCACAATTTTATCATGGAACTCTTGAGGATCCTCCCCTTCCTGCATGATCCAAATAGGATCATTTTGGTTTTCTTGGTCAACATGCGTTTCGGCAAACTCGTCTATAGATTCCAAAAATTTGCGAAGCTGTACATTGTCCTCAAAGACTTGCCAATGCTGTATGCTATTCGGTATAGAGGGTCGGTGCCTCATTTGTATGTGGTACTTTAATTTAAACGCGGTGGGAGGTGTGAAAGTTGAGGCTGCCTTGGCTAACGCATCAGCCTGTTGGTTTTCAGTTCTAGGAATGAAATAAACTTTGACAGAGGAGAAGAAATTTTCAATCAGATCCCAGATGCAATTCCTGTAGGATCTCAACCTAGGATGTTTGGCCTGGTACTATCGATTTACCTGCTTTATGATTAACTCAACGTCACCAAAAACTTCGAGTTTTTTTATTTTCATTCTCCTAGCGGCTTCTAATCCTAAAACTAAAGCTTCATACTCGCATATGTTATTTGTGTAGTCCACGTTCCACTGTAGCCTATAGGAAAAGGGGATTACAAATTGATCATTAGGAGCCACAAGGAGTGCCCCTGCTCCAGCCCCTAAGTAGGATGAAGCACCGTCAATTTTTTTTTTTCCATATACCAGTACTATATACATTTTTTTTAATTTTTTCTTTTTCTGAGTTTTCTTCTGTACAACTTTCGTTTATACATACCTCAAAATCATCATCAATAGATAAAATACAATTTCCTAAATCTTGATCGGAAATATATACAGGATGGTTATTTGGGTTATGTGGATCACCTATCGTGAATGCCAACCTAGTTTCTCTGTAAAGACGCATGTATTGTCCTCCAAAAATTGGAATCGTAGCGTATGTCATGTCAAGTTGGAGAGATCCTCCAAGATTGGCACCCCATGATCTAGATAACAACATACCATACTTCGGAGCGATGTCGGCGACCACTACGTCCATAAGAATGCTTTTTGCGGGTATTTGTGCTAGACCTACCACCAGGTCTTTAATCATGCCTATGCATTTGACCTTTCTTGAATCAAATGAATATAAGTCTACATATGGCATGGTGATTTCGAGACCTAGTTTCTCCATAATGGATTTTGGCATCACATTGTGAGATGCTCCAGAATCTAGCATGCAGTTATGAAGTAGGTGGTCGAACAAGGTTAATGTGATATAAAAGGGGGCTACAGTGTCTCTCGCACCTTCGAAATGCGGACCAAAAACTATGTTCAGCTTGTCATCTTCTAAGTTGATGACATCTGCCTGGCTTTTGTCTTCTGAAAAGATAATCATCTTGGCAATTTGTTTTCTGTATATGGGATTTTTAGCCAGTTCAACAAGTGGGATAGGGATTTTGATTTTATTTATTTCGTTTTCCAGATTAAAATTTCCCAGGACCTTATCTCTCTCTATGTTTGGGGCCTCCATTCCTTTCTTTTCATCTTTTCTTTGTGGTGCAAACTTGGTTTCAGTCACAGGATCCTGTGTTTTCTCAGCGGGTGTTCCTACTAACTTTGACTTGATAGGCTGTGTGTCAGCGGTTTGGGTTTTTGCAGTTTTTTTCTCAGCAACCTTTGGAGTTGCTTCATCAGTTTTGCCTCTAGGCAAGATCTTTTTTGTTGGAGCAATTGGAAGATTCTTATTCCTAGGTCTTAAATTATATTTCTCATGTAGTTCGACTATAATATCATCAACGATACCTTGATAAGCCAGATCTTCAGAAGTATCGTTGCTAACATCGTCTTTCGATCTAATTTATTTATTTAAGGATCTTTCGTAATCTTGTTTTGATAAATAGGGTGATTTATTATCGTCGCCAAGATTATTAATATCCTCATCAAACTCATCAAAATCTTCTAGATCTTCCTCTCCAATGAAGTTTTCACTTTTAAAGGGGGTTGGGATTTTTTTATCCTCATTTTTAATTGTTTTCTGTGGGGCTTGAGGATCAGGATTCTTTCTAAAATCCTTCCTAGGAAAATTATCCCTTTTTGATTTCTCTAGTTCCATTTTTTAGATATTATTGAAAGTTCTCTAATTACCCTAGCCATCTCGTCTATTTTATCTCTCGAGGATTTACCCGATCCTGAGGATCCACCTTGTTCTTTGAATTTCCTATTTTTTTTATTCTCGGTTTCTATTTTAGCTTTTAATTTCCCTGATGCCATCATTTTTGATTCAATCTCAAGAGCATCATCTTGCATTTTCGTGAGATCTGTTGACCTCCTTTCTCTTAATAATAGGGCAAAATCAGGATCAAAGGCGCCAACAAAAGTCACCTTTGCTACGGGTTGAGAAGGTTTGACTTGAACCGTGATTTTATTATATAACTTGTTAAACCTTTGCGTGAACTCTAGAACAGATTATGAGTTTTTCTTTCTAAGGGCTCCGAATTCAGTTAAGTAATAGAGGTGGTACCTCCTCTCCCCCCATTGTCTAATAAAAGCATTTTCAAGTTCTTCGTAAGATCTTAGAGATCCGACTGCTAAGGCTCAGAACCATGTCCTCACCTATCCCTCGAAAGTCTGAACGAGGAGTTTGGAATAGACATCTTCGTGTTCAATTCCGAGGATGTCGACAAATTGGTCAAAGAAGTTTATATGTTCTTGAGCGGTCAAATCTCCTTCCCTTGTAAACTTGGGAAGGCTTTTCATATAATTTTCGGGAAGGTCGTGTAGGGGAACTGGGAGGACGAGGGGGGCATATCTAGCAGCTACTTTAGCAAAGATTCCAGGAAGTGGTGCCTGGTCGCCTGCTAGTCCTCCTGGGGTACCGCCCCCAGCTCCTGCACCTCCGTGTGCAGCCATTGATAGATTTGAGGTTGAAGCTCGGAGTATGTGAGGAGAGGGCTCGCGGAAAACTGGGGAAAATACCTCGAGAAACAAGAACGTATCGTATGACAGGGGAAGAGATACGGATCTCTCAAGGGTTTCCTGAACGTTCAACTGCGTAAAATCAGGTTGACAAATAGTATGTATAGGTGAGATGATTTGTCTAAGGCATCTTTGTGATTTTAAAATCTTTTCCGGATCAGAAACTGGGGAGGTCTGTTTATCGTCCAGGTTCTTTCTGGTGTTCTTTCGGCTAATAGCCAGTTTACTTATCGTGGAGTCGCCAAGTGAAAAATATAAGGTAGCCTTAGAAGGTTTTCTATCTTTGTTCACTATCAAAGAAAGAAAGTGTCAATGTCGTTCTTCCCAGGGAAAAGTTTTGTTTCTTCGTTCCCCGGCAACGGCGCCAAAAAGATGTTGTTCCTGAGTTTATACTTTAAGGCTCTAAAGTATACCGTCAAGGCATCCGTAAAGATAAAGGTAATTAAAGGGTAAAAATCAAAAGGAAGGATAAATTAGAGTTGATTTCCCAACTGCCTCTGTCTATCTTCCCTTTGTTCTTGGATGCTAATATCTCTCTCAATAACTGCCCATGAATGTTCTAATTCAATCTGGTTAGTCGATGTTTGCAGAATAGTATTAAAAAGGTTCAAAGCAATGCTAGTTTGATCTTGGAGACCAGGTTCTATGTTGGGCTGTCTGTTATTTGGGACAGTCACGGAGAGTAAAATTTTATTTAATTTTGAAAGAATTTAATAAATTGTTGCTTCAGTTTTCAAGGGATGAAAATAGGAAAAATAGTTTTGAAATTCAAAATAATAACATAATAATAGTTGAGGCCGTTTCCTGGACTTGAAACAATTTTGAGAATAGTAAAATAACAAAGAAATATTGCGGAAAAAATATGAGGCTTTAATCACGAAAGAATCTCATATTGTAACAGGAAGTAAAGAGGAAAACGAGATATCTAATGAAGTGTTAAATATTATCATTCAAATGATCTACAGGTCTTAAAATTACTGATAGCAATTTCAAAGGAAAAGTTGTAAATAATTTGATAACCAAATCAATTCAAACTACAAAAGATGTATGAAATAAACTTATAGTTGATCATTCATTAGAAATACATTGAAAGAGAAACATAGAAATATATTGTAAACAGGGTTAAAGAACACATAGCTTCAAGTTGACAGAATCCATAATCTCGTCTGCATTATTTATATCACAATGGATTGAAAACTTTTTAATACAATCGGCTCTCTCAAAAACAAAATCCCCTTCTCAGTCTTGTGAAATTCTATTTATACATGATCACCAAACTTTTTTCCCGTTGGTGATTAACCAACTTCCTAAGACTAATGGTTACCTGAATGTGCAATGTTGAACCGTTTACATTTCTATTTTAACTACTTTGTTATTTCAATAATGAAATTATACAAAACAATATTTTATTTCTGCGTTGACGAACTTCCTTCTTCTTTCTTAAGACAGTTGTTAGTTTTAGGGTAAAATTGCAAAAACAGTAGTCTCTTTTAAATTTCAATGATTAAAACAACTAGATCTGTAACTCAATCAGAGATAGAACACATAGAAAGTAGATCTATGAAGGACAACAACAACTTAAGAGAAAAACTCTGATCACATATGAATATAAACTCAGATCTAAGGATAGTACTATGATCTAATGTAGCAATGAACATATCTAAACATAACAATAGATCTATGTGACTAAACACATATTTCAGATCTAACAATTCTGTCTAATCATTTCACAATAGATATATCTTTAGATATACACAATGCATACTAGTTTAAACAGTTCTGAAGCAGAATCAAATCCAAATCAGAGAAACATGAGTAAGGTACATACCTGGTACAGTAACCTTACCTCTGAATATAGCACAGTAACCACAATAGGTATAGATCCAGTTTAGTATGCTCAGACAAAGGTTCAGTTCAAGGATCAATAGTGGATCTCAATGCCAAAGAATGAAGGAACTTTCTTGCCACCAAGCAATAGGGCCACAGGGAGAAAAACAAATCCCAATAGAGGTAAAACAAAACCCAAACCCTCTCACAATAAAACCCTTGCCCAAGAGAACTTTAGAACTGAATACTGGACAGTGTGTAAACCCTTGTTTCAGTAGTGATATAAACTGAGTTGTTAGGTAAGCTTCAGCAAATGGTACCCCACGAAAATACCCTAGCAAGAGGGCCGCACAACAGACAGAGAAGAGGGGTACCAAAACCTTTAGAATTAGTCCACACAACAGGGCTGTATTCACAAGGGTTAAGAGTTTTCATCTAACGCAAGGTTAGGAGTGCCAAACACTTCTCACACACTAAAAACTCAATACCCTAGCCAGCGTATGCAAGAGAGGCTGCACCTACAGCTATAGCAGACACAAGGAGTACAAGAAACCGACAACTAGAGCACATACACAGCAGAAGAAGGCGGCAGCTAGAGGCTCATCCACAACAGAAGGAGGCAACAACTAGAGGTATCCACAGCAGATCCAAGAAGTAGCTCTCCACAGAAAATACAAAGAGGCCGCAGGCTAGAGAGAGGATCAACGCTAGCACATGAGAATGATAGAATGAGTGAAAGGTGAGAGGGGGAGGGTTTAATATATAGTGTGTAGGTTAGGGTAAGGGTTAGATTAAGTTAAATTAAAAATCACATGTTTAAATTGAAATTTAAACATGTGATAATAACATTTAAAATTTAACTTTAAATTTAACCCTTTAACAAGACAACAACACCCCAAACCAATC
>SNQJ01S0150671.1:0-25390 GCA_010110895.2 Picea sitchensis
GTAGTCCTGGTACCCAAAGTAGGAGATGACGGCCCACTGGCCTAGAACCCTGGTCTGTTCTGCTGAACAAGCCTAAACTGCTGCTGCTGCGGGCGACGTTGTTGCTGATGCTATGGTCCCCGATAAGGTGTCAACTGCTGAGGCGACGGTCGTCAGGGTGTAGTGAAAGTGGATCCCCTCTGGAAGCCACGATATCCCGACGTATGTCTTGCTAGTGTCTAACGCTACTGTGTTCCAGATGAACCCTGCCCTGCTGGTCTCGCTGGAGTCCTAGTCTGACCCCCACTGACAAGCTCCTCCTCTACTATGAGGGCCTTATAGACGACATTGTGCAAGGTTTGAGGCATCGAAATCCTAACCTTTTCATGCAGGCTTCCGTTAAGACCGAACACGAACCGGTTAACCTTAAGTTTCTCTGTGTTAAAGTGCGGAGCATACCGGAGCAGCTCCATAAAATGTGCCTCGTACTCGGGAACCGTACGACCTCCCTGTCGTAATGCGTTGAACTCATTGAGATGACGCTCAATGAATTCCTATGAAAGGTACCTCTCTCAGAACCATTCCTCGAACAGTTCCCATGACAAGTCTTCGACGGCCATGTTCAGCTGCGGTAGGAGCATCTTCCACCATAGAAGAGCACTCCCTTTTAGTTGAAATACCGCCATGCGGACCTTCATGTTGGAGGTATAATCGTGAAGTGCAAAGCACATCGCCATATTATCCAACCATGCCTCGACGACGGTGCCATCCGGGGCAGCAAAGAACTCGGGAAATTTAACCTTCTCGAGTTCACGGTGAATGCTACCTCAGCGGGTGTTGACACCCTAGCCTCATCTCTGTCCAAGCGACTGATCAATGCCTTGGACATGCACTGAAAATATCTCATCATCCCGACCACATTACCAACTGCTATCTGCTCCTGTCCAAGAACCTGCTCGCCTCCCTAGGGGTTATACCCCTCAGGCGTGGATGCTACTGGATGCGTCAGACGTCCTCCCCTAACACCCTATCGTCTGCCTCCGTGGCGTCCTCTAACCATGATTACCTACACGCACACAAGTCAAATCAATTAGCAACAGTATAATCATTCAAATCATGTCAACGAAAGCCGTAGCAAATCCCAAGTCGCGGGTCGAACCCGCTCTGATACCATATGTAACGAACCTCCTCGTTACGTCGACAACCTCTTATAACAAGTGCACTTTTTTTTTTGTGTGTGTGTTTTTAAAAGTGTGCGCATGTGTACAAAGGAAACAACACATTCGACTCTGTGTCGCCACCTGACGATGAACAAGACGCAAACCACGACGAACACTTCAAGATGACATAAGATGCACCACAAGTAAATGTATGCATTTAATGACCAACCATCGACTATAAAAAGACTGACTTCCCACCCGTCCTACCCTACAATGCTTACGACCTCCAAGACACATAAGCAACGCTCAAGCCCAGGTTCCCATCGATTTTAACCATTTAAGGTCTCAGGGCTGGGGACTGTTCTGAGGAACATGGAGGTGTCTACATCCCACCCGACTCAATCCGGACAAACTAAATATTCTAAATCGACAACAAGAAGATGATCATGCACGATAAAGTTATATGAAATGACACGCATCACATGATTTTCTACGATGCAAGAGAAACTGGTTACTAAATCCAAATGGAATGGCATAAGTTCGTGCGCAAAGAAAATGACTTTATTTAAATTCAAGAAGCAAGGTAGTCATCTACTTTACTCAAGGCGCAAAATTAATCAGTCATTAATTCAACTGTAGCTATATACCATGATGCATAGTAAGTATTGACTAATCATGGAGCAAGGAAATCAGTTACATCTGTCTCACCCCTCTACAATTTCAGGGAGCATACATTCTGTTATAGCCAAACAATTTGCTCGTTCTTGCACCTCTCTTAAAGACATGCGAGTGACAATTTGCAATTTGATTTAAACTAGGTGAAATACACTATAGTAATCAAAATAACTATATGGATTGTGACTTAAATACCGTTTATGATGAGTTTGCACTATCTATTAAATAAATAAAACAAGCACTGAGGATTCCAAGATTCCATTGCATTCACGAAGCCTATACATATATCCTTGAAATTTATTGTAATTTACCCTACAGAAATGTCTCTATATATATATCTATTAAATAAATTTACACTATGTATATATCTATTAAACAACTTGATCAAACATTGAGGATTCCATTGCATTCACCAAGCCTATACATATCTCTTGAATTTATAGTAATCTACACTACAAAAAACAATCAAGAAGGTCAAGGTATTTTAATTGAAATTACATGTGTCATATTATAGAAGAATTTCTTGGATTTGGGCCTTACAATTATCTTAAGTATTCCAATTTCAAAATATAATGCTCCATATTCAATGGTTCACAAAATTCATTAAGAATAATAAATAACATGACAATTTTGTTACAGTAGCATTATGCATCCCCATTAGACTAACAATCTATTACAGTATCGTGCATTGACATTCCATTACATTAAATGACATTCAGTTACATTACAGTAACATTTCATTGCATTTATATTACATTACATTACAGTAAATAGCTCTTAGCATTAAAATTACATCATGCTTTCCTCCACATTTATTACTGTCGGGTTTGTAAATTTTAGATTTCTGACAGAGCGGCAGAGAGGTGGTTCAAGCATGAAGTGCGCAGGAATGGGAGTGGGGGTTCTGTCTAAAAAAAAAACTGTACTTAGCAATAATTGACAAAGGGAAGGACACAAAGGTGTAGGGTTTCCGTCCCGTTTTAGTAAGTTGCATGGTGTGTGCATGACTGCCTAGAGGTCGAAGTACCCAACAAAAAGAAATGGAGTAAACAGGATGCCAGGATAACAATGTTATGCATAAGGCGAAATCATCGTTGTCACGCCACAGGGAATCGCGTGGGTAACAGACAGCGCTTTCCATGGACAGAACATTCAATTCTTCAGGAGTAGATTCACCAAGGTGACAGGGTAAGGGTCCAACAGTCATCTCCAATAGACTCACAGCCCATAACAGCGATGCCCCACCCACGAAACCGTCGGCAAGTGCAGGAGGCAAGGGCTCACGCAGAACAAAAAAATCGCCTGGAATGATTCTAACTCAAAGAGTAGAGAGGCAAGGATATCCATTCTGAGGCTTCAACACTACCCTGACAAACCCTTCATCAAAGGGAAGGACATCCTGGTAGCGATTTGCCGAAAGAGAAAAGGTAAGGGCACAGTCACCTTAGGGATAACTCACAGACCAACATCCCATTCGTAACAGCAGATACTAGAATGCAAACGTTCCAGGGAGTAAGGTGAGAGATGAAAGTGTAGGTAAACGCCCAAGCAATTCCTTCTAGAGAACACAACATGACACGTCAATGCTTAAAAATTTCAGACAACACAGTTTTAAAGGAAAAACGCATAGTGAAAAAAGAGTTACAGAATGTTTCCTCACTCAGAACAAACACTGAAATTTTTTCTTTTCTGTCACTGTTTAATTACAGAAGGATGAAGCTAGAAGATGTCCTTGGGAAGTCTTCATATAAAACCTCTTCGGGGAATAGATTTAAAAAAATATTGTTTGTGAACACTTGACAGAAGTGAGGTCGTAACCTACAGTTCATGGTGAATCCAGACTATGGCAGTGACTGTTGCAATTAAAGGTTCACAACAAGGTTATTACAGATGCCATGTACCACCATTGTTTCGATAACCATGTAGACATTCCCCTTCGTTCAACCGAGGAAGACATTTAGAAAAATCAAGTATTTATCGCCAACTAAAAAAGAAAATTCTAGAACAGGGTCGATGACATAATTTTTTTTTTTTACCTAGAATTACGAGACAAGCATCATTATATATTCGGGAAGGTAAATTCTAATAAGAAAACACATTACAGTTAATCTTTTAAGCGAAATAAACTCGCCCAAACTCCTAATTAAGGATTTCATTACATAAAATTTAGTACACCAATTTTAAACTAATGTTTTTTAGACATGCAACTCCAGTCAAACTCAGACATATATCATTAAGAATAGCTTCGGATAATTAAGGTCCGTCACAAAATCAAGCAGGGTAGAGGATCAGATTTCCTATGCTAGAATCCAAATGCATTCACAAGAAAACACACCTATAGATCTAATCATACATCCTACACAATCTATCAATCAACCGAGGGCGTACCTTTGCCTGTATGCCTGCTCCAAGTGTTGTCCGTCGCTCCGTGCCAATCCTGCTCGCCGACCGTCGAGACCTCATTGGTACCTCCCAGCCAATCACTAGGGGTACTTTTCTTCCCCCTTAGCCCCTCGATCCGCAAAGGGGCCACAAACTCTCCAGATGGTACTCTAGCTCCCAGGCCACCTCACAAGGTCGAGCTACCACTCATAACCGAGCTGAAAAATCGTGTGTGGCCCCTTTACTCCATATGTGAGTTTGGTCAGAAAGCTATCATCAACTTGCATCATCAACAATCGTATCATAACATGTCCACATCATATCATCAAATCAAATATACTCAAATTACAGTAAACAATCAACCCCAAAGAACACTCCCTGACTCGATCCGGAGTCCAAGGGGTCTCGTCGATGCCTCTGCATCCTCAAGGTCAAATACCCTGCACACTCAGTAAAACAAAGTCAATAGCACCTGTCCATGTCAAAGCAGTAAAATATCATGTTGTCTATCATATCACATCATAATCAAGGATAAATGTTTTCTTATCATAAAAGTCTGGATCAATTGCGAGCAAGTGTCCTCAAAGAATAAGTTTTCTCAGAGCGCCAGAGCGGGATGTTACAAATCTATTCTAAATTCTAGAATTGGAACAGTGGTAAACAATATACATTCACACTCTATAGATGCTACCACTTGTAAGTATTAAAATATTGAGAATGTGTGAAATCATGAAGATGGGTTACACTTTTGCTTGTTTTATGAGAAAAAAACCTGCATTTTCACAAGTTCTTCAACTTCCGACATACAAAAGTATTTTTTTTATTTAGAATTTCACTTTACAGTAAAAACAAAACTTGTGAAGAATTATGTTATATTTCCAATGACTATTTTTCAATATTTTTTTTATCACGATTGGATATGTCAATTTGACAATTCTTTAACAGTATGTTCCTTAAACATGTAATGAATGATAATGTGTTACTTATTTCTACAACAATGTATCTATTATTAAACTTATATTTTTAAGAAACGAAATATACTGCAACAATCTACAGAGACTCTGTTTTATTATGACTATAATTTTGAATCTAACAGATGAATATTATAATTTCTAGAATTGTTTGAAGTTGACCAAGCTGAAAACGTTGGAGATTTTAAACACATGTTTTCCTACACATTGTATCTATCTTAATTTTTACTTAAAACTAAAATCTAAATATATACTTTTGAAAAGAACAATTTAAGGATTATGACTATATTTTTTTCCAAATTTTTCACCGTATATTTTTAGAGATACCGATATTTCCTTTCATGGAATCATAATGTCTGCTGAAAATATTATGTAGTGATGTTTTTTTTAAATTAAATAAAATTAGATAAAAATAAAGAAAATGAAAACAAATTATAGGAATTGAAAGTAGATTCAATTTTGGAAATGCTGGTGTCATTTTCAAAACCAAATTCTTTGTATTTGCAGGAATCTAAAACCTTTGAAGTTCAGGTAAGCTTGGGGCAATTCTCTGGTTTTTGTTTTCAGTCCCAATTTCATGTTTTTGGCCGAAAAAATAGTATTTCGGGCGGAAGACTAAAATCTAACAGAAACCGTCAAAACTGGACAGTTTCCAAGGTTTTCAGCCAAAAACAACTTCTTTCGGTCGAAAGGCTATTAAGAAAATTCTGCCGGTTGGAAAAAATTAAAAGACACGTCGTATCATTTCATTTTGCGCCAAATTGTATAAATAGGATTTCGGCAGAACACATTTAACACAATTCATCAGATGGACAGACAGATATTATCTCGCGGATAGTGATTTCAAATCATTTCTATTACTGATTGTAGATGTATTCTTTTCTTTATTTATTTAGTCCCTCTGTTTCATAGGTTTAATCGGAGGATTGTTATCGATACATGGTGGTTTTATAGAGCACTTAAACAAAGTTTCAAATCTTCTTTTTGGTTTTTGTTGAATAAGGTAATTGATGTTTGTTCAAGTTTTATTGGAATAACAATTTATATGTTGAAAGATATATGTTGAGAATTTTTTCAAGGTGAATTCTTTGTTGAACATATATTTTATAGATAATTATAAAATTCATGGGAAACAAAATTTTGTGCAAGAGAAAATATGATCACACTCGAGATGATACTCTCCAAATCAAACAAAGGAAAGATCTTTATTGGAGAAAGAAACAAGAACGTGCAAATATTGAAGAAAGAAACAATGATAATGTCAATAGAGAGTTTTAACAAGAATAAGTTTAAATAGGTATGCATGCACATATGATGGTCGAGCACATGACACACATTGGGACTGTATTCAGAACGTACATAATTCAAATTTAAAATATTGTAAATTTAATATAATTAATTGTAATTATAATTTGATGTTTTTCAAAAAACATAAATAGATTTGTCTCATAATGTCAAAGAAGACGTTAAAACTGAAATTGAAGCAGAAGACAAATTGCCTATAGGTATGTACATAAATTTAGATAATACAAGATGAACACTCAAGTATATATAATTTAGTGAATTTCTGTTCGGGTTATGTTTTTTAATATAAACTTTAAATTGAAATATGCAGGAGAATCTATCAACATTGATGTGAAATATTAGAAAATGTTTATACTAACAAATTTGGGAAGAAAAAAGCTAAGCATTATATAAGATATCGAACTAAGAATATGTAAATACTTTTTTCAAAGATGAATCAGTAACAATACAAGCTCAACTTTTACTTTTTCTAATGAAGTCAAGAAAGTTAAAAGAACCTACATCATTATTGGGTATTCAAAAGTCAACAAAGGATACAAAGGTGACACTGAATGTCTTTAACAATATAAATAGTGTATTAAAAGATTTTGGAAAATCTCAAAAAGAAGATGTTTGTGTTGCACGTAGAGAGATACAAACAACAGTTGTCTCATCTACAAATATAAAAGATCGTTTGACATGACACATGGAAAAAACGATGGGAACATCAAGAAAAACATTGTACAAACATAGAAAGGTTTATTTCCAAATAGATGTAAATGATGAATTGTCTTGTTGGGCAGTGATTTCTAGACAACCCTACAAATATAGACTTGCAAAAAATGTTAAAGAATTGGCTCGTAATTGTTGGCTGGAATAATCTTGTGTTTCACCACATACAAGGGATGTATTGCAATGAAGAATAACATGAAATAAATATGAAGAGCATCCAAAACATATATTGTCAATGAAACAAGTAGAATTGTTTAATAAGTTCAAAGAAGAGCACAAAGAAGTTAAAATTTTCATCAATACATCTGTGCAACAAAAACCATGGTTTTTTGGACCCATCACTGTTCGCGACACATGTTGTTATCGTTATCATGTGGAGTTTGATTTGTATTACAACAGTTTTTTGGATTTTGGTAAAACTATATGGCTAGGTTCACCTCCTCCTTCCACATTTCATGTTTTTATATTTGAAATTCTACGTGAAAGAGATGATGATTTATTTTACAAAAACAAATTTGTTGGTTGAAAGAAATGTGATCATTGTGGAAATCTATGTTTGTTTCATTCAAAGTATCATATTGATATGAATGATAAATTATTTTCTAATATAAGAGTCAATTGGAAGAGATATGAATATATGAGCAGGACGACTCCACATTCTTCAAATGTTATTTCCAAAAGGATTGAGTAGATAAAATCAACGTGATAGAATTTTTGAAGAAGTTTGAGGAAGAAATCTATAAATACACCAAGCATTCACATAGATATCGATGGCAAGATCTACAATTCAAACAATCTCGTGAAGTGTTTACACCAGGGACAATTTTGTTTGTAGTTGATTTTGCAGAGAATTACACATTCGCTGCACAAAAAGAAATACAGAGAGAATATTATCATTATGATCAAGTCAAAATATTTTTCCATGTTCTATATAGACATGCTCAACGAAGTCTTCCAAACATAGAAAGCACCAATGACAGTCAACATGTTATTAAAGAATATCACTTTTATATAAGTGATGATTGAGTACACAACACACATTATGTACAACATTGTTTTGATAAATTTTATGATTCATTGAAAGAACGTGAAATGAGATTCAATCGGCATTGGATATGGTCTGATGGGTGTGCGGGTCAGTTCAAATCTACATGATCATTCTATTGGTTATGTCATCTTCATAAAAAATTAAGCATTACACATTGTTCGAATTTTTTTGAGACTGTTCATGGAAAATGAGAGCACGACTGTGCAGGGGCATGTATAAAATGAGCACTTCGAAGGTATCAACTGAACCCTCATGCCGATCAATTTGAATTCAGTAAACAAGTTGTTGAATGGTGAAACATGGCGCTAAGCCATGAATATAATCTATGAAGGGATGTGCATGGGTGTGTCTATATATAAATGTTACATGTATGTACACAGGATATATAAATTTGAACATTTTCAAATTTATATTCAATCTTCAACCATTTTCTTGAGAGATTTCAAGTTAACAAGTTCTTGTCTTGTGCAGGTTTTTTTGGTATGTTCAAATCGAAGATGTAAATATATCAATACCATATAAAGCCAATACAATAACTGGGACAAGAAAAATACATTCAGTTAAAACAAAACATTTTCAAAATGGGTTTGCATTTTATAGACGAAATGACTCTTGTTTTTGTTCAATTTGCATAGAGGACACAAAATCCATAGATATTTGTGAGAATGAAAATGCAGGATATGTTAAAGCTTGGAGACATATTGAACTTAATGTAAAATGGAAAATTCCACTTGCAAGCTCAGAGGAGATGGAATCAAATGAAACTATAGTGTTAGTTGATGGCGATAGAGTTTGTGATCTTGTCAGAGAAGGTAAAATTTTTATGTTTAAATTTTTTCAAATAACTTGTAGATGTACTTGTGTGATAATCTAACATGAATTATTTGTTGTCCAATATATCCAATTATTTGTAGGAGATTTTTTTTCCATGGTTGCACATGTAGACAACACTGAAAATGTGAAACATTATTTGATGCGATGCACATAACAAAAGATGAGGCTATTAGAAGATTTTGATGATAACGGTTTTATATATGAAAGAGGATCCATTGTATTGGAAGGATATTTTTTTCAAGAAACCCATAAAACTGATACTCATGTTCACTTTCAAGACTACCAGTCAGATGTCACAAGTTTTCAATATAGTCATTTGGTATTTGCAACGCGCATAAAGTTAATAGAAGTTCAATAAAAAATAAAAAAATGTTACAAAATGGAAAATGTCCAAAGTCGACCATGAACGAATAACTGAAGATTGAATACCATTAAATTGTTTTTAAACAAACTTGGCACATGTGTACATTCCATAATTTTTATCTTTTCATTGCAAGTGCATTCCATATTATGATGACTTGTTTTGACTATCTTCAAAAATATTTCTAATTATGATATTTATAAAAATGATACTATGTATAAAAATCTCACCTGAGAACTGCACCCCAATTAGTACCTAAAAGTATATTGTTAATACTTACAACCTAATTAGTATAGTATTTAGGGAACTACTAATTTGTATGGAAGTGAAAGAACCATTTGGTAACTTATACCCCTATCAATACCCAAAAGTACGTCATTGGGGAATTTCACTCTAATTAGTATAGAAGTAAAGGACATGCTTGGGGAAAACCTTAATTTACATATATAGGAGTGAAACAACAACTTAATGAATTTTTATCTTAGTTAGTGCCAAAAATATGTTCTTGGGATTTAAACAAGATTTATTATAATAATAAGGGAACCACTTGCAGTGCACCCTATTTGAATAAGAGTAAGAGAAGTACTTACAAATTATGACACCCCCATTAATACCCAAAAGTATGTTCTTGGGGAATTCCACTCTAATTAGGATATGAATTTGGGAATCACTTGGAAATTTATGCCCAAGTATGTTATAACCTAAATTTGTATAAGAGTGAAAGAACCAAGAACCACTTGGGGTGCACCCTAACTTCTATATAGGATATAGGAGAACTTAATCTTTTAGGGACATGCATTTTATATAATACAAGTTCTTTTTTCAAGACAAGAAGTGAGGTATCCTTAGGCGCAAGGGATGAAACTAATCCTAAATTAGGCATGCTCACTACTAGGCATATTTATGATACATATTAAAGTACTTGATCCGACTAATAGACCCATAATCATATATCCTTCTAAGCATGACCCCTTCTAACATTTGGATGAGACAATATTTTTTAAAGAAAGCATAGTATTAGGGCAACTTTATGATATCAAATTCTCATTCACTCTCGTGGTTGGAAATGTCTCACATGTTAAGACAAATAAAATATATTTTAATGAAGTTCATTCGATGGGGTTTACTTGATTTAGAATGTTTGAACCCATTCCCATATATGTATTATGGATTCGTCCCCTTCAAACCCATAATTTCCANTTATGATATCAAATTCTCATTCCCTCTTGTGGTTGGAAATGTCTCACATGTTAAGACAAATAAAATATATTTTAATGAAGTTCATTCGATGGGGTTTACTTGATTTAGAATGTTTGAACCCATTCCCATATATGTATTATGGAGTCGTCCCCTTCAAACCCATAATTTCCAACCATATGCTTTGATTTTCCCCATGTTCATAAAGGGGCACACATGTTGAGAACGCATATACTATTATATGTAGGGTGATTAAGTCATGTTAATTAGAAAGGGGTCCCTCTCACATGAAGTCGTAAGACTTCATGTCCACCTTTTCACATGTTTGATGGGTTCAATTTACTTTGGAGCTTCCTTGCTACATGCCAAACGATACAATGTCGTGGGTCCTCAAGTGGTAATACAAGAGGCCATTTAATCTCACATGCTAAGAATGGAGCCGCACACATTGATAGACTCTTGCTCGTGGTTCATTATATTCCATTGACTATTCAAATGGATTGGGTTTCATTCTTTTTTGAGGTAACATTAAATCCCTTTGTACTACACAAGGTTCATACCCGCGAAGTATCATGAAGTTCACTTATCAAATCAAATTGATCACATCGAGGAGTTATACATTTTTAGTACCTTCTAGAATACAAGGAATTTTTTTTTTTATTGTAATAGGTTCATCTAGAAAATCTCTATTTAAAGAGAAGTTCCTTCACTTCTTACACATGGTTGGATTTGCGAGATTCTAGCAAATTCTAGTGATGGATCACCAAGATACCCACTTCTAACTTCTAAATGGAACTAAACCTTTCTCAAGAATGTGAATTACCATGACATATTTATGATACCCAATTACATTGATAAAAGCATTAATGTAACCTCTTCTAATATATACAAAGGATTCAATATCAAATTTAACCTCTACATCTAATTAAAAAAAATTAATTTAAATTATTATTTTTTAATTGAATTGTTTTTTGATATAAACATTTTATGTTTCACAATTATTATATACAATTATTCACAATATTAATTCATATTTAAGTTAACAAAATTTTTAATATAGATATAATGCTTTATAAATATTTTAAGTCACAATTATTTTATATGATAATAATTTATTTTTAAGGTCATGATATTTGTCTAGGAGATTTTTTTGTTTATAGGATAAAATATTATCCCTTAACCATTTGATTGTTATTATTTTATATGATAATAATTTATTTTTAAGGTCATGATATTTGTGTAGGAGATTTTGTTGTTTATAGGATAAGAGATTCTCCCTTAACCATTTGATTGTTAAAGTGTATGGAGATATATAACCTTCTTCTTTAGTTTTGACCATGAATTCTAAAGAGAAAACACAAATTTTATTGTCACATCATTTTGAGCATTTTATTTTATCGTTAACTTTGTCACTTTCTGCCACATTGTCACATCATTTTGAACAATTCATTACTTGTTAACTTTGTTAGTTTTTGACAATAGAATCATATAGTGAACATAAAATAAAACATTTAAATTAATACATAGCAAAAAAGTATTTAAGAGTTTGATGCTTAATTTAAAATGCATTGTAAGAAAAAGAATACACAAAACATTATTTCATTACTAGTTAAATTTTCCACCTTTTGACAATAGAATAATATTTTTGACAATACACAGTGAACATAAAATCAAACATTTAAATTAATACATAGCAGAAAAGTATTTAAGATTTTAATGCTTAATTTAAAATGCATTGTAAAAATGAGAATATACAAAACATTGGTTCATTACTAGTTAACTTTGTCATTTTTTGAAAATAGAATCATATTTTTCATATTTTCGACAGTACACAGTAAACAAAAAATGAAACATTTAAATTAATACATGGAAAAAAAGTATTTAAAAGTTTGATGCTTAATTTAATGCATTGTAAAAAGTAAACATACAATGAACCATTTAAATTAATACATGGCAAAAACCTATTTAAAAATTTGATGCTTAATTTAATGCAACATTTAAATTAATACATGGCAAAAAAGCATTTAAAAGTTTGATGCTTAATTTAAAGCATTGTAAAAAGTAAACATAAAATGAAACATTTAAATTAATACATGGCAAAAATGTGTTTAAAAATTTGATGTTTAATTTAATGCATTGTAAAAAGGAGAATATACAAAACATTAGTTCATAACAAACTAACTTTGCCACTTTTTTTCCATCAATTATGAGAAATCAAATATGAGACAAACGTTGTTATTTTGAATTCTATAATTATGAAATATATATATTATAATCAAAGTTTGAATAGTAACACTGTAAAATACATAAGTTCCACATCCATTTTAGGATGATAAAAAAAATAAGACATTTAAATCCAAAACTTTGGAATCTGAGCCATCTCTTTAAGATATATCACTTCATACATGAAATTCAAACCTACAAAAAAAACAGATTTCAAAAATAAAAAAATTACAATTCAAATATGGGAAATAATACAGAATTCAAAAAGTGTAACTAAAATCAAATTGACACAGAATTCAAAAATTGCAATTAAAATCAAATTGACATACTTACCAAAAGATTTAACTATCATCCTTCAACATACTCTTTCCCACAAAATATATTGCAAACATATTTTCCACCAAATATAATTTAGACATCTGTAAAAATAAAAAAACATAATAAAAAAACAAATAACACATATTATCATATATATTGTAACTAAATATTAAATAAACGATAAGTAATAATAACATAACCAACCACACTTAAACATATTTAAGATCTAGTTACTCTCCAATTAAGAGTAAATGATTTAAACAATTTGTAAATCTTATCTAAAATCTTAAAAAAAATTGAAAAGAAAAATTATGTTCTTGGTAAAAAAAAATTGAATTAGAGTTATATAATAATCTGAAAATAAATATAGAATTGTGTAAGAAGAAAGTTCACAAATCTCCATATTGAGCCATTCTTCCAGTGAAATACTTATCTCCTTGTGGATAAAGTCTTAAATCCTTCAAGTGAAATTCTCCTTGTGGATAAGGTCCCATATCCTTCGGGTGAAATTCTCCTTGTGGATAAGGTCTCAAATCCTTCAGGTGAAATTATCCTTGTGGATAACGTCCCAAATCCTTCAGGTGAAATTCACATCCCAAGTGATATTATTGTGTTCTTGGTAAAACAAATTGTGAGTTAGAGTTAAATAATAATCTAAAAATAAATATAGAACTGTGTATGAAGAAAAATCACAAATCTTCATATTAAGTCATTATTCCAAAGAAATACTTATATCATTGTGGATAAAGTCCAAAATCCTTGAGGAAATTCTCCTTGAGGACAAAGTCTCAAATCCTTCTGCAATTCTCATCCCAGGTGATGTTATTTGATCATATTTACACATCAATAAAATATTAATCTCCTCAAGAGTTAAATATTTCTCTTCTTCTTCTGCAGTGGTCATATAATCAAATTCCATGATGCTCTTTCAAACTAAAGGACTCTAAATCTCCATATTAAGAAATTCTTCCAAAAAACTACTTATTATCTAAAAAAATTCACAAATCTCCATTTTAAAAACTATTCTTCCAAAAAATATGTATCTTCTCTTTCTTTGGTGGAATGGATGTTCCCATACAATCTTGCATCTACATGAAGAAAACACAAATATGCACATGTATATTAATTCATTCTTCAAAAACCATTTAAATGGGATGTATTCATATTAAATATAATGAAATGCTCTTTGAAATTATGTGATCTAGCTCACATATACAATATGTGTGAGCTTATTTGTAAATATAATTGAATGTTGTTTTTTGTGATTAGTAACTAATTTTGTTAAGAGTTGACAATACCGTGGCAAGAAGGAATTGACTTCATTGTATCTAGAAAACACAATTTTTTCCATACTACGCCATTCTTAGAAAAGAAAGCAAGGAATGCAATCGTGGAAAATTTAGAAAATTTCTCTTTTCTGATGTGGGATAGAATTTGTTCTCAAATATTCAAACATATTCAAGTTCAAAATTAGGTCTTCATCATGATCTAACCTTAAATAAGTTTCCATGTACACCATTTAATACAATGACAAACTTATCTAGAGGTTCTATATATTTCAAAATAATTGATCAGAGCATTGAATAAGAAAGGATAAACTAAAAATTTGATAAAAGTAAAGAACATACATTTATGCATCATTCTGAAGGGACACATCTTTCCCTAATCTGGTTGTTTCCTCAATCTCAATCTCCCTTCCGAGCACACTCTCAGGTACTCTCTTCTCCACATTAGCCTATATAACACATTTCAAATTTGAAATTTAAAAAAATATATATTTAAATGATTATAACACATTAAATTTAAATGATTTTAAGACATTAAATGATACCTATGAACTCCCACCCTCTTCAAACTCTACCAATAAGAATTGAGACAAGTCAGGCCAAGTAGTAGGAGATGGAATAGAGAGTTGTGAACAACACAACTAAGAACTAAATCCGGGATTCAATGTGTTCACAATTATACAAAATTATAAATGTTGTTGATCTCTTATTCAAAAGAGTGGAGAATGAACAACTATTAGAAAAACGTACCCGATTCAATCCATCCAAATTCAAACTTGTCAAATCAAGTCCTCTGCCGACTGGAGATTCATTTAACATATATCCAAACTGTAATTAATGGAAAAAAGAACTCGATTATTTATATAGAGACAAAGATATCTAAATCTAGAACTATAAGTAAACTATCAAAAATGTGCTAACTTTTCCTAAATAGAACACATACGAATCTGTGGTTCGGGTCATCATTCTGAATGATCTTCTTCCAATAATCCCGACAAAAAATTTCATACTCCAAAACTTCTTCTACTGACATTGCATCTAATTCTGCATTTGTTTTATCAACAAATGTGGCCCGGGAATTGGATTTTGCTCATTGACACTTCATGCCAACATCAACACCATAAAACATAGCTTCGAAACTTTCCCCGATTGCAATCCTGACCTCTTTGATAACTTCTGATGTAGCCTGGAACTCTGAAAGTGATGCAAATGCCCCTATTGGGAAAGGTACTAAAGGTTGTGAAGGCCTCGACAATGACACACTTTGATATGCCCCTTTGCGATCATATGTACGTCCTTTACCAGTCCCATAATATTTGGACGGTAGGCTAGTATAATCAAGGTGCATGTGAAAGAAAAAATCTACAAAAAAGTGTCTTGCAAAATAGTTTGGAACCTCATCGTTCCATGGAAATTTCCCATATGCCACCAAAAATCTGTTATACAGATATCTGACAAACTCAGGGTGCCTAAAATATTGCACCTTCAACATTTTCCTAAAATGACGTCTTCTTTTGAAAATCTGTTTTTTACCGTCTCTCATTTATCAGGACCCATCACCTCTCACTTTATTCACCTCATTAGATTGACAAAAATGTCAGTCTTTGGCCCCATCTTCTGATATGCATCCATAAATTTTTCCAGTGAATGCAAAAAAAATCGCAAACTTTCTTTTCTCTCTCGAGGGGGTTCCAAGACCACCAAATCATTTTCCAACCTCTTTCTAACACCCAATCATCTCTCAAGTGTCATTGCTTCAATATTCCCTTCCCAGGGAAGTTCATCACTGACATCTGAAGGATAGGAGGATGTTGGTGTGTAATATTTTGTTCCTTCATAACGTGTCCTCCTAAATCCACCTTCACCCTCTGCACCGACATTTGAATCTTCATTATAGACACTCTCATTGTCCTCCCTTACTCTAAATTGATTTCCTACACACACATTTGAAAGTAACTTCAATATTTAACCTCACATAAATTTAAATACAAAACAATTCAGCAGAAATAAACAAAATTTAAGAAACTTTCTAGAAATATTCTCTTGTCCAGACCTATCCCCTACATTCTCAGGTGTAGGAAAATGGATATGCAACCTATCTAAGAAGTATGCATCCATAGCACTGGATGGAGCAGGTTCTGCAGTTGATCTATTTACAGACTCATTTGAAAATCTCCTTTGATGAGATTGTTGTTGCTCACTCGGAGTCTCAGTCGAAGAAGGAGTTCTTGTTCTTACTTCTTGAGAATTCTTAGAGAGTTTGTGAGGAATTTTTGGATAATATCGTGTCGACATCACTCCTCAATATCTATCCACAATGTGAGTTTATGAATAAAAATCCAGATATGTACACAAGTTCAAGAAATTAAAAACGTAGAGATAAATCAAAGTTTTAAACAATCAAGCCACAAAGGTAATCTCTTATTAGAAGGCACAAAGACTACACATTCAACCATGAATCAATCAACTCAAAGATAATTAAGGGTTCCATAGACAACATGGCAAATTATTATCCTTAACTCATCATCTATGCACATAAAAGAAGGGCATTTGAATCTATAGGTCTTTAAACACCGAAGTGACGACCATCAATTCGGATCTTGGTCGAATGCTCAGGCACGAACTGATGACTAAAGGGATAAGTGACCGAATATAAAACCAGAAACTTTTCATAATAATGAATAAAACCCACACAAATAAGTCATTGAAATCAGAAAGTTGGGTTCGCCAAGGGAAATCAATTCACAAAAACAACAAGCAAGTGGATTCATTAAAAGTACCCTATGGTTTGATCCACTAAAAAAATGTATTAGAACATTTATTTAAGATTCCTTAAAAGTTCCCTATGGTTAAAAAATGTATTAGAACATTTATTTAAGATTCTTTAAAAGTTCCATATGGTTGGATCCACAAAGATCCCATATAATGTAATGCATTAGAATCCCAAAACAAAGAGTTTAATTCATAACCTCACACACCCATGTTTTAATCACAACGAGGCGAAGGTCTTGCATGGACATGGATTATATGCCATTGCTTTAAACTTTCCATTAGCATTGTTTAAATGTCATTGAGTTTTTATACTAATTTCTTTTACTGCCATGTTAAATGGGATGTGATTGAGGGATGTTTGTATTCCTCAATATAATTTATGATGAGGTGGAGCAGATGTAATTTTTGTGATAATGTTATATTATATAACATGAACTGTGCAAATGTTATATAATATATCACAATACTTGAGAGATTCAAGGACAAATTGTTGGATAGTTAGATATAGTTGAACTAAATACATAACCATGAAATATTGTATGGTCACCTAAAGTTACATGTAATCCACTTTACTATAAACTAAGGGATTTCCAATTAAGGATACATAAAGGACCTAATTTTACTATAAACTAATAGATTTCCACTAAGAGATTTATACCTAATTGTTACATAAAGGAAACATATTTCAACTAAGGGATTTCCACTAAAGGATTTCTTAACTATAAACTCCTAACTCCCTTTTGTGAGGCAGTTTTGAGTTTATTCTGCTGTTGACATTAAACCAAACATCATTCCTCAACCCTGCAGGTTTATCACCAAATCCACACTGCAAGAAGAAGGTGAAAGACTAAACATTCAACCATGAATCAATCAACTAAAATATAAGTAAGGGGTCCGTAGACATCATGGCAAATTCTTATTTTTCACTCATCATCCATGCATAGAAAGCAAGGCATTTGAATCTAAACCTTTAAAACCGGAAGCGATGACTGCTGATTTGGTTCGGGTCGAATTTGCTCAAGCACGATAACTAAAGGGATAAGGGATGAGGATAAACCACAATCATTTCATATAATAATCAATAAAACCCACACAATGAAGTCATTGAAATCATAAAGTTGGGTTCACCAAGGGAAATCATTTCAGAAAAAATGTAAACAAGCAAGTGGATTCACTAAAAGTTCCCTATGGTTGATCCACTAAAAACCGTGATAGAACATTTCTCAAGACTAAGCAAAGTTCCCTATGGTGGGATCCACAAAGACCACATATAATCTAATGCATTAGAATCCCCCAAAACAAAGAGCTTAATCTTCATAACCTCACATACCCATGTTTTAATCACAACTAGGTGAAGGTCTTGCATGAACATGTATTATACATGTCATTTCTTTTAACTTCCCATTAGCATTATTTAAATTTCATTGAGTTTTTATATGAATTTTATTGTCATGGTAAATGGGATGGGATTGAGGGTTGTTTGTATTCTTAATATAAATTAGCATTTAGTGTGGAGAAAATGTAATATTTGTGATAATGAACTATATTATATAATATATGAACTGTGCATATGATATATTATATATTTGTATCACTTGAGAGATTTAACGACAAATTGTTGGATAGTTGCGGATATAGTTGAACTAAATACATAACTCTGAAATATCTTATGTTCACCTAAAGTTACATAAACGGACTGAATTTTACTATAAAATAAGGGATTTCCACTAAGGGATACATTAAGGGACCTAATTTTACTATCAACTAAGGGATTTCCACTGAAATGTTTCCATTAAGGGATTTATACCTAATTGTTACATAAAGGAACCATATTTCCACTAAGGGATTTCTTAACTATAAACTCCCAAATCCCTTGTTTGATATAGTTTTAAGTTTATTTGTTGTTGATTATTAAACCTAAAATCATATCCCTCCATGTCCAAAACCTATTTTTACCTTGAAAACAATTGTAAATCGTATGAATTTTGGCTCTGGGAAAAAAATAAACCCCTTTTGAGACACTCATCAATCTTGTTATATTATATATGGATTTGAAGATTTGGGTTGTAGCATTTCTATATAATCATGGAGAAATACTGAGAAAATTCAAAAGTGTTTATAATTTATAATATTATAATTAATATCATACAACCTATCCTATCCTCATATAATTAGTTATTTCCCCATTAAGAGAATGACTAAAACTAGGTACCTAATGTACAGGCACAAGAGACTACTAACATGAAAGAAAATATGCTACCTATTGCTTAATGGGGTTGGCATAAATATTCCAATTCTTCGCTAAATCGTTTGAGAATGGAAAAGGAGATCACTCTAAAAAACATTGATATATCATTAAAAAATAATATTAAATCGAAATTCAATGAAATATCAATACTTATGAAGACTTTTTGTTAACTAGAAGGTAGGGATAAAATGTTATTTCTGACATAAGAACTCCCATATGATATGGGTTTTCATTAGAAAATGTTTCTACTATGAGTGGATATATCACTAGTGTTAGGTCACATGGCCCTCATAACATTATGATTCCTTGTGTCCTCACATAGTTCCCACCATGTTTAAATTATGCCTACATATCCAAGACAAATCCAATAAGTTGTCAATTTGAAGTTATATTATATGAATATAAATATCATCAATACGATAAGCATTCAATAACTTTGGTCAATATATCTAAAGTAATAAATGATTATAATAATTAGTTCCCATCTAAGACTCTTTTATTTCTATGAATTAGAGTTTATCATCCAAAATGAAGTATTCATGATAACTATTCCTTTAGTCAAATTACCTCTACAACTGGAAAAGACCACCAAAGTGGGAAACTGGTTGTTTGTATTTGATAACAAAATGAATTCTACATTTTTGCAAGATTACTAGGAGAGAACCGACCTAATATGGAAGTGATAGATTTATGGCACTATGCATAATTTAGTCAATTAGGTCAGAGTGTAACTAAGTACTAAGTTTTGTTGGGAAGTTTGACTATGAGAGAACCGACCTAGTATGGAAGTGATAGATTTACTGAACTATGCATAATTGACTTGAAGATCACATTGATGGACAATTAATGGAAATAATGGATGCATGTTTCTAGAACATGTCAACAAAAATCTAAAAGGTTCTAAGAATGTTTTCTGGTCAATTCTTTGTGTAGTATGGTCTATGAGTAGTTGAATGATTGAGGAATAAGTTGATTGGGGTTCTTGGTAGAATAGAAATCAACGTTACCATGGAATAGATCAATCCTAATGGTTTCTTTGAGGGTGCATATATTAACCTCAATGAATTGAAAAAATGTACAAGGGATTACAAGATCAAAAGCAACATGTGTATGGTGCATAGACAATAACTATTGAACCAATTCATTGTCATTAGGAAGTGGGCATCAAATGACATGTAGAAGTTGAATTGGTTGTTCAAGTGGCATGTAAAGAAGAGGAAAAATTGTAATTATCTCTTAGATATGGGCCATAAGAATATGAATTTCTAGAGACTAAGAGACGGAGGTAGAATTTTGAAGATCACAATTGAGAAATGATGCAATTATAGGTGATTTGAGTGTTGAGATGGCATGTGACATGGCACAATTATAGTCATATAAGGTGGCAATTCACGTTGATAGAGAGTAATGATGACAATAATTTCAAATGTAAGTGCATCATAACCTATTGTAAACATAGTAACGTGAGTTTTAATAGGATATATATTAAAAAGAAGATGATTTTAAGTGATTCTTAATTGTCACAAAATTTATTGTGGTAATGAAGCCTATTTCTACAAATAGTAATGTGAGTTTTAATGACATATATATTTCAAAGAAGATGCAATTGAATGAGTCTTTTAACTGTCACAAAGTTAATGGTTATAAAGGGTAATGTTTATAGATATCCACACTCCTCTCGCATTGTGGGAGGATCATGCTATCTACACTCCCTATATATGTTATGACTAATACTAGTTGTCTACTGGAGATATTAGGTTGAAAGGTTTGAAGATTTCGCATTTGGATTATCTCTAGAGTTAGTTCAATATTGTCAAAACTCCAACATATTTCAACAAAGGAAGGGATTGGAGATGCGAGATGGAATTAAGGGTTTAAAGAGATCCCAGTGATCTACTTTATTTATTTGTTTGCATTATTAGTTGTTAACATTTTAAAAATTACATTAGGAACATGGCTTGTTATTATCGTTTACATGTACGAGATATGTGTGTGCTAGCTATGCCTAAATATCCAACACACATACAATATTATGGTTCAATAAAGACATTAGTTACTAATGTGTCTAGGTTATTAATGAATTAATTAATAAGTTGTCAATTTGAAGTTATAATAATTAGTTCCCATCTAAGACTCTTTTATTTCTATATTATACTTTATTATCCAAAATGAATTACTCGTTATAATTATTCCTTTAGTAAAAGGGTAACTACAATTGGAAGGGGAAATAATGGTTGAGATAAGTCTATACAACCTCATTACATAATTAGAATCAAAGAGTTCCAAAACCACTAGAGACAAATAATGCGTGTAACATCCCGCTTTGGCGCACTGAGAAAACTTATTATTTGAGGACACTTGCTCGCAAGTGATCTGGACTTTTCTGATGTTAAAACATTTATACTTAATTATGATGCATTAGGATAGACGACATGATGTTTTACTATTTGATCTAGACAGGTTCTATTGACTCAGTTGTATTGAGTGTGCATGGTTTTGAACCTTGAGGATGCAGAGGCATCGGTGGAACCCCTTGGACTCTGGATTGAGTCAGGGAGTGTGCCATTTGGGTTGATTTATTTACTGTGATATTTCATTGATTTGATGTTTTGCTGTTGACATGTTCTAACATGATTTTCGATGATGCAGGCTGACGATAGCTTGCCGACTAGACTCACATATGGAGTAAAGGGGCCACACACGATTCCAGAAAGGTTAACGGAGAGGGGTGGACAACAGCCCTGCCACTTCCTACTAGCACTCCCACCGTGGATCGAACTGTAGGTTAACGATTACCTAGTTCGAGACGATCCGCGATGCCGTGAGGGCAGACTGCGACAATCGCTCACGATGATTCTAAGGGGCGGGAAATAAGGCAGGGGCCTTATTCCTTAAGTCCCTTAGTCTCCCACAAGTTCACCTGGGGGAGTGTTGACTCCAGGGATTATAGATGTCTATCAATCAGTCCAGTTGGAAAGTGGCACCCTTGGAGAACGTGGTGCATCCTGAAGGGAACGTCGCACAAAAGAAACACCAGAAGTGAGTGGAACCCTTGGAGCACGTGGTGCATCCTGGAGGGCACGTCGCACAAAGGAAACGAACGAGGCGAGTGGCACCCTTGGAGCACGTGGTGCATCCTGAAGGGCACGTCGCATTGATGTGGATGAAGGAAACAACCCTAAATAGCCCTAAGACATTAACGCCTTAAGAAATTCTTAAACAACATCCCTAACCCAGTGTCGCCCAGTTCAGAATCTAAGTACTAAGTCTAAAACTTTTAGGGTAAAATGTTAGTCTAACCTTAAGAACAGACCTTGGAATAAAAATAACAAATTAAACAAAACCCACCTAAGTAATCGTTGGGTCTTCAGAAAATTCTTGGGGCGATGGTGAGGGTAAGATTTAAAGTAAATCTAATAGTTGTAAAATTTTACAAAGAGGAAGTTAATTCCTAACTTGTGGAAGAATGACATCACCTAGGTAATATAACATAAAGAAAATTCCCAAAAAACTAAGACCATATTTATATTTCATTACTTCCTCTTTATATGGATATGTGAGAATGACACCACCTATGTAGTATAACATAAAAAAAAATTCCAAAAAAAATCTAAGACCATTATCCTCTCATTATCCCTGTCTACATTATTAAACTATCATCCATCACCTTAATCTCCCAGTATCCATTTCCCATTTACATGTCCATTTTACATTATTAAACTATCATCCATCACCTTAATTTCTCATTATTCMTCTTTTATGTTATACATCTACATTTCCCATATACATGTTTGTCAYCACTTTAATCTCTCATTATCCTATATATATATATATATATATTAATGATAAATTAAAATGATGGATAAGGATAAATTAAAATGATGAATAACATGCATGTAAATAGGAAAAATAAAATAATATATATATATTATAAATTTAAAAAAAAAAGGGAAAAAGGGGGGGAATAATAAAATTAGGGAAATGAGCCTTTTTAATAAAAGGAAGAAAATAAATTTGGAGGGAAGTGGGGGATGAATGACACTTGTACAATGGAGAAATTTTAGATGTTTTCATTAAAACTTAATTTAAAAAAGGGGATTTAGAAAAAGTTTGGGGGGAAAAACTCTATAAATGAAAGGGAAGAGAAGGAAGATGGGGGGGAGGAGCTATTAGGCATTGTTATGCTACCGAAATGGAAAACTGGACTGATTGCTTGTGAGGAGTTGGGATTTTCTCAGCTGTGTTAGAGTGGTAGCTCAACCTTGGAGGCGAGTTGGGAAGCTAGGTATTATCTTCTGGATCTTGTGTGGCCCCTTTGCGGCTCGGGGGGCTAAGGGGGAAGCAGAGTACCCCTAGATTTTGGCTGGGAGGTACCGGTGTAGTCTCTACGGTCGACGAGCGGAAGCAGCAAGGAGCACGCAGACTTCGTTCGAGGCGGACGTCAAGGCAAAGGTACGCTCGTTTGTTTTATTATGAATAATGCATTAGAAATTGTGTTGGGAACCGAATCAACTGGATAAGTAAAAGGAATTTTTGAGTTCTTGTTGTGATGGGGGTAATGGCGTTGTGAAATTTACTCTGGACTGTGCAAACCCATTTTATCAATTGTCGATCTGGACTGTGTAAATGTTTAAAGATTGTGCAGGACTGTGTAACTTTTATTGCTTAGTGTTCTGGAATTTCATTTGAATCTGTTCCTGTAAACCGTAGCTGGACATTTTGTTTTTTTTTGTTTGGTACAGTTTTAGGGTTTCTGGTAAATTCGTTTGGGGTTTAGGGTTACTGTATTTGGTTATGGGCGTTTTCTTTATATGAATGGGGGCGCTCATATCTCTGAGGCTGTATTGTATAGCACAGGGGCATTTTTATTTTCTCTATGGGCGTTTTTATCTCCTCTGCGTTTTGTTTTTAATGATTTGGGCGTTTTTGGATGGCTGTGGGCGTATAAAACCCCGTGGGCGAATTCCTTATTGATGGGCATTTCGTTTTTAAATGTCTGCGTTGCTGTTTCTTAAGACTAGATCTTACACCATTTCGTTTTCGTATGGCATTCGTTTACAAATGTATGGGCATTCGTTTTGGGGTATGGGCACTCGTTTCTGGCATTTCCGTTTGCAAAATTTAGGTTGAGATTTCATTCTGGCAATTCGTTTTTATGATTACTGCCAATTCGTCCTGGTAAAAGAGTTTTGGCAATCCTTTTTATAACATTGCTGTAACTTGCAATTCGTTTTTGATTACTCCCAATTCGTCCTGGTAAAAGAGTTCTGGCAATCGTTTTTATAACATTGCTGTAACTTGCAATTCATTTTTGATTACTGCCAATTCGTCCTGGTAAAAGAGTTCTGGCAATCCTTTTTATAACATTGCGGTAACTTGCAATTTGTTTTTGATTACTGCCAATTCGTCCTGGTAAAAGAGTTATGGCAATCCTTTTTTATAACATCGCTGTAACTTGCAATTCGTTTTTGATTACTGCCAATTCGTCCTGGTAAAAGAGTTCTGGCAATCCTTTTTATAACATTGCTGTAACTTGCAATTCGTTTTTGATTACTGCCAATTCGTCCTGGTAAAAGAGTTCTGGCAATCCTTTTTATAACATTGCTGTAACTTGCAATTCATTTTATAATATTGCTGTAACATTGCAATTCGTTTTTATGATTACTGCCAATTCGTCCTGGTAAATGAGTCCTGGCGATAGTTATTGGCTTTTCTGGCAATTGATAAGTTTCACCTTGACTCCCTATATCTTCCTTTTCTAAGTTGTTATTGAAACAAATATCAGAATTCCTGCATTTCAGTTTTTATATTTTACTTTTAATTGAATATCAGAATCCACGTCAACCTTGGACCTTTCGTAGTTGCTCCACTCCTATTTGGCGCTCGAGATAATGTGAGGAAACTTTAATTGGGGAATTCT
>SNQJ01S0150672.1:14138-29733 GCA_010110895.2 Picea sitchensis
GGAAGATTGCAAACCAGTTATCACTCCCATGAAAACCAGTTGCAAGTTGAGCAAAGATGATGATTCAATGTCTACAGAGAAGAGGAAATACAGGTCAATGATTGGTAGCCTATTATATGTGACAACATATAGAACATACGTAATGCAGGTAGTTGGACAGGTGGCATGATTTCAAGGAGCACCAAAGGAATCACATGTATTAGCAGTGAAGAGGATTTTCAGATATCTCAATGGAACGGAAGAGTTTGGATCATGGTATCCAAAAGAAAAGGATCTATCACTCATTGACTACACAGATGCAAATTGGGTAGGTTTCATTAATGACCGAAGAAGCACCAGTGGAGCAACGTTCTACTTGGGTGAATTTTTATTATCATGTCTAAGCAAGAAACAATCATCAATATCTTTATCTACAATCGAGGCAAAGTATATTGCAGTAGCATCATGTTGTACACAGGTTCTATGGATGAAACAAACTATGACAGATATATAGATTGATTATGATGAGCCCATTCCAATATATTGTGATAATACAAGCACCATCAGTATCTCAAAGAACCTAGTGATGCACTACAAGATGAAGAACATCCCAATCAAATATCACTTTCTACGGGAACAGTTTGCAGAAAACAACATCAAAGTTGAATATGTGGGAACAAAAGAACAAGTGGCAGACATGTTTACAAAATCACTTCCATGGGAAGCCTTTGAGTATCTTCACCAGAGACTCATAGTTATTTCTACTCCAAAATGAATGCTTTTGAATGCTTATCTTATATTTCTTAGATGTACATGAGGAAGCACCATAAAGAGGACAATTTAGGTTGGGAGATGAGACGATTCAGTTAGGGGGAGCAACCCTGAATGGAAAGATATATTTTCAATTTATGACAAAGGGAAAGAGATTTATCATATGCAGAGGACAGAGGCATGGTTCCATGGGGGGCATTTATCACAGAGATGCATGCATGGTTCCAGGGGGAGCATCAGTGATATGATTTCAGTATTGCATCAAAGTGTTTCCATCAATTCCCAAGGAGGATATTGTTGATTAATTTGGTTGGTTGTCATTGATGTCAACCCTTGAAGAAAGTACGGTAGAAAACTCCGGTAGCACAAAGGTTTGGGTAATGGACCCAAGTTTGTTTGATATTATATAATGGTATGAGTTTTGATATATTTTCAAGACTATTCTATATGGATATTACATGTCATGCCCTTTCCGGTGGTATGTGGAATGTCCCATAACTCCTCACGTTTTGAGAGTTATGGCCTTGCGAAGTTTAAGGACCCTCATATGATTGGCTTGAAACCCCAAAAGGTCAAAGAAGTCAAAGTGCTTACAAAGAAGAAATTATTTAAATAATAAAGAGAAGTGACAAAGTCAAAGAGGATTATTTGAATAATAAAGTGAAGTGACAAAATCAAAGAGGATTATTTAAATAATAATGTGAAGTGACAAAGTCAAGGAGGATTCTTTAAATAATAAATAAAATAGAGAACTTTCTAATTATGGAAAGTGGTTATAAGAAGGTTAAGACTAAAATGAGGAAAATGGGTTAAGTGGTCAGGTGGCTATTGGATACATGGAAAAGTGGCAAATTGAACAAATTTGGACATAGGTGACTATGTGGACAAAGTGGCTATGTGGACAAAGTGGCCTAGAAGATGCTTCTAAGGAAGCTACTTGGAGAGTATAAATAAGAGGCAAGCTCTCTCATTTTAAACACACTTTAGAATATTGAATATCTAAAGGTGACTGAGGTAACCAAATCATACCTAAGTTGAATTTCAGAGGGAATGTGAAGTAAAGAAGGTTGAAATTCAAGGGAGGATAAATTCTTTTGATGATGCTTTCTAAGGTATGTTATTTAAAAGTCATCTCACCATTTTCACAATAAATTGTTTTCTAGAATGATTTAGACCTTGAAATTGGGAGGCCATTGATGAAACATATCCAATTAGATGTGGTACAAATTTCAGCTTGTGGCTCCTTGTATTTTTGTAGTTACACTCCGTGGAAAATAGGGTTTGTGGCTAGTCTTGAAACTAGTCTAAAACAGGTGTTTCGGGTAAAAACATCATAACTTATTCATAAAAAATCCAAATTCAGTAAGACCAAATGTGTTGGTTAGATTGAATTCTTTAGTATTCTATGTAAAAAATTTAGATCCATACAACAAATATTCTATGTGGGGCACGCTCTAAAAGTTCACTCTCTAGAATAAGTCAGAATTCAACAAGATATGTCATTTTTTCTATAACTCCTTTTCTAAGAGGTTCCAGGTAGTGACACCTGAAGGACTTGCACAAAACACACTGAAGAACATTGTGTACTATTTTTAGATCTTTATTCATTATACGTACATAGTTATGATTATTTCAAGTTAGGTTTGTTGACTTATCCAAAACCAGTCATGTGAGACAAAAGTAAAGTTTGATGAAAACGCTAGTCTCTTGTTGTTAAAGTTAAGGAAGGTTTGAAGGTATGTTATCATATACACCAGGTCTAGTACAAAGTTACAAATCATATTTGGATGATGAAATTGATGAGGTATTTTGGTTGAGGTTGAGGTACAGGTTGGTGCATGGTTGATGCACTTGTTTATGGTACAGGTTGATTATAGGTTGAGGTACAGGTTGATGCAGGGTTGATGCATGGTTTAGGTTATTGGTACAGGTTTATTGGTACATGTTTACAATAGTATATCTCACATTGATAGTGTGAAAGTGGTTCCATCATTCTACTTATACGTCAAGGTGGTTGGACGGGGCAAGGACAGGTGGTTGTAGCCACCTTCTAGTTGTAGCCAGAGAACATACAAGGTTGTAGCATCCTTTTGGTTATATCCAGAGAATTGGGGAGTTAGAGCTTCCCTCAAGTTATAGCCTAAGAAACTAGGGGTTTGGAGCCTCCTTCTAGTTGCAGATAGAAAGAAAAGGAAGTTGGTGCTTCCAATGAATGCAATTCTTCAATACATATAAGAAAAAGCATTATGTGGTTTTCTCTCACTTTGGGTTTCCACGTAAAAACACTGGTGTACTGTATATATGTATGATTGTTCATTTTTTCATTTTTTATTTACTCTGCAAATATTGGATGATAATGCTACATTGATATAACACTTGCAGTATATGGTTAAAAAGGATTAGATTTCTCTATTACTGATTCACACCCCCCCCCCCTCTTAGTAATCCAACAATTGTTTTTTATATTTAATAAAAAATTCCAACCAGTTGATTGAAGGGGAAGCCTTGTAATATTGGCCATGATACCATAGTGGGAATTAGTGAGTGGGAAATAGGAATTTCCTTAATTACCCAAGAAATACAACCTCTACCTGAATAATTTTGAATGACCAACCCACTTAAAGTACGCTTCTTGTTCATAAGAAATCCCATTAATGGTGATGTGACTCAATAGTTGGGGAAATTTTGAATTCCTTCAAAAATGAATACAAAGAAGGACATGGTCAGCTGAAACTATCTACCAGGGGTACCATGTTTCCCCTTGTATTTGGGAGCTTGACTTTGGGGGGAGCTACTTTTGACAGAAGAGATTTGAGGAACACAACGTTGTAGGAAGGATCCATATTAGAGGGGGAGGGGATGGAGAGAAGAGAGAAGTTGTAGAAAGCTAGAGAGGATGCACAAGAGTGAACAAAGCACAATAATGCATAGCAGAGAAGGAATAGGAAGTTTCGGTGAGGAAAACTGGAAGCTTTCCCAAGAAACTCATGGTTAATTTTGAACAGAGAATAATGAACCCATACTAGAACAGCGAGGGTCGTGAGTTGGTTCTTGTTGGAAAGAAACTAGAATCAGTAAGGGGATGGAGGACACTCTAGTAGTGAAGGGACTCCCTTGTGCAAAGAAAATCCAACTAGGAAGGAACTTGGTAAGATCATTAAGGCTCTGGGCTCAGTGGGGAAGAGGGGATTTTTTTTGTTTCCAATTAGCAAAGGAAAATAACCTTCATGTTTACACCCTTTACCTAATATCCAACCTGTGAGAGTTCCCTAGTGGTATCATGGTCTGGCGTGGGAGTGGTTTGTTATAGAAATCAAAGGTACAACAGAGCCTATGGTTGGGTGGAGAGGCATACACCCTCGGGCCTCAGATAGTTGGTATTTTGGAGTTTGACCTACAACTAATAAGTGTTTTTAAATGTATTTGGTAATTTTTTTTAATGAATATGAATCTTTTCATTTTTTTCTTGGAAGAAGTGTTTAATATGATGAATGAATGTTAAAATTTGAACTTGTTCATTTAATGAGACACTTTCCACGTTAGTTGATTACTTGTGGAGAGTATGTATGGGATGCTTCGTTAATGGGGCTTGTGACCTTGAGATTTTCCCAAGTCTTTGAATGGAAAGTTTGCAGGATTAGAAAATATTCACTTCAGGGGATGTCGATAGGTTTCACCTCAGTACCTAGGATTCAGGAAAAATATATGAGGAGATCAAGTCTTAATCCTTGCAAACAGTGCAAAGAAAGAGACGAGTTTATTTTCCTGGAATTGTTGAGCACCCTTATTTGAGTTCTCTGTTTAAAACCTAAAGGGAAATATTAGTCATAGATTCAATGCAGAGGGTTCATCTTGATTGTTCATCATAGATGTCAATATCATAGAAATACCATCAAAAAGAGGGTGTTTCCTAAGAACCCATAAGCATTGCTAGGATGAACCTTCTGAGACATCCCAAGTCAATGAGAACTATTGATTTACTGAGAGGGAAGACTCAGTGGATTTGAACTATAAATCTCATTCTAGACCATCCCACTAGGCATTTTAGGATGTGACATTCAGAAGAATACCTAAGGATCATAAGGTATGTGTTTTCGATGGAGAAAAGTCGAAGGCGAGAGTTTGACAGGACTAGAGTCATAGATTTGCAAGAGTCTCAAGCAATGAGATCTAAGTCGTCGATATTTTCATAGGACCAACTTGAGAGAAACCATTTCAGATTTATTTAACCATGTTAAATTTCAAGTGTATTTTGAGTCTCGAGGAAACCCTGGCAACTAGATTCAGTAATCTGATGACCATCAAATTTGTCGAAGACCCTAGTTCGGAAATAACTGTTTGGAAAAACCATAAGGTCATGGGARGMAACATTTCTTTATAGTGAGAGCCCGAGAAAATGTGGGTCATCAATATGCCATGGACTCAACCCAAAAATAACTCATCCATAGATATTATTGTGGACCCCATCTATTGAGCAATTGGATGAGGTTGGATGAGCCATTATTCGTCACATGGGTTAGGTAATCCTGAGTAAATTCAAACCATTAACCATATCGAGCTTTGTCTATGGAAGTTATCAGATTAAGGGAGATGTCATTATATTTAACTTTCCAATTGGTGAAATCGCATAGATTTCATCCATCATATGTTCTCCACAATAACCATTAGATCCATCAATGTGAAGTGGTCGAAAATAAATGTTTTGGAGGAGATTTCAGGGTTGTATAACTTGCATCCAGAACAGGGATAACTCAACCAATTTTAAACCATCGATTAATATGTGTCCGAGTAAACTAGAAACATCTATTTAGGAAAGTCTAACCACTGGATGCATATAAATGTACCTGCCAAGGGTTTTCCCTGGATTGTAAAATGGATTGTTTCATGCATGAGGACATGTCACACCCACACCATCACAAACACCTACCCTATCCACTTTTGAAGTTGATGAGGAGGAGTCCACTTGGTATCCACATCAGATCAGTTACATGGTGGAAGGAAAATCTTGCATGGCTTTGGAGGGCCATCTATATCAACCTAGAACCCAATTGTTTACTATGAGGAAAGCTCAGGGTGAGTAGGTTTCCATCCTCGCAGTAAAATCCCAAGAAAATAATAATTTAGGGAAGAGGAATTTTGACATCCCAGTATCCTAATTAGGTTATGGGCTCATTTGTGTTACATAGTAGTATTATAGAAGAATTCAAAATCTAGGCCTGAATTGCACCAGCAAGGATGAATGCATTTCATAATATCATGCATGACAAAGATTTATGTCTTTCCTATTAATTTAATAATGTTGATGCATGATAATAACAGTTTTTGAACAGGATTGGCAGCAGGAATAAAGTCCTAGTTTGGGACTATTAAGGCAGACTAAAGCCTTAGTGAGGCCAAGAGTCTTGTCATATGTAATTTGAATGGTGATTTGCTAATGTTGGATTATTGTTTCAGCACGTAGGAGATACTGAAAATAAAAGGAAAAAAAAGTGAATGGTGCAGCTCAGCATGCAAGAGATCTCACATTTTTGAGATGAGGAATATGATGGCATGAGGGATAAAAAATCCCCTCCAAAATTGGTAGAACAATGATGACTCTAAAACAAGACAATGAAAGGCTCATGAAATCTCAAACTGAGCAGGAAAAATTAAGCACGGTACTATTACAGAGTCTTTCTAAGATACAAAATCACTTGCAACAAGGTCTAGCTACTAGTAATGCAGGACTACAATAGTTTAAAAATATTCAGATCCCATTAGATAATTAGAAGCATGGACCGTATCACAAAAATTTAGGGAGGATTTACTCTAGGAAAATACACATGAATGATAAGAAAAAAGAGCAAGTGGTGACTCTTCCATAGAGTCATCTAATGGAAAGACCACTATAGAAGAGTTTTCTATTAGTGACATAGAGTCAAGTATCCCTAGGAAGAAGAAGAAGAGACACTCTTAGACTTATTTGATAGAGGAATTCAAGATGGAAAAAATTCCTACCTTTGATGGAGAAATCAAGAAAGGAGAGGAGGCAAAGGATTTGCTGCTAGGATTAAGGATGTCTTTTCCAGTACATAATTACTCAGAAAATACAAAGGAAAATATAGCTATTTTTAATTTGAATGGAGGAGATTACGTATGGTGGGAATACCTCAAGGATGTTAAAGGATTAAAGGAAATTAAGATAACCTAGAAATAGTTCGAGAAATAATTCAAGATATCATATTTATTAGAGAATTACTACAATGGTAAAATTAAAGATTTCCATAGACATAAGTTAGGGAAAATGACCATGGATGATTATGCAAAGAGGTTCTTAGAGTTTTTAAGGTATGTCCCATATCTCAATGATTGAGTTTGACAAGCCTAAGACACTAGAGGACACCATTAGAAAGGCCAAATGTTCTTATGATCAATCCAAGCATATGAAAGAACCTCTTAAGGATTGGAAAATGAAGGATAAGCATGGATTTTAGAGGAAGGTATTTAAAGCATCCCAATACAAAAATCCAAAAATAAGTGTTCAACTCAGTCATCCAACTAGAAGTATACACTAGTAGAATTTCCCATCTCAAAGTGGGAACAAGCTGATAGAGCAAGGGAGAAAGCAGAGGAACAAAAGAAAGGACCTATACAATGTTGGGGTTATGAAGAAACACATCTGCTGAAGGATTTCTCTCATAGGAATCATGATATAAAAAGATTTTATAATTCTCTAGAGCCTACTACCATTAATGATGTGGCTAGGAATGTGCTACGAATTTATGCAGGTGTCGAGAATCCGCAGGAAGACCACCAATATTCAATGGTGTAGCTAGAAGGTAAAATTACCAAATAACCCATTTCAATTTTGATTGACCCTGGTTCTAACCTTAGTTATATTTCACCCCAATTTGTTGAAACATGTACCTTGAAAAGAAGGAAGCATGCAAAATCATAGTTAGTTTATCTAGCCACATGAAATAAGCGGAAGGTGACAAAAATGATTCAAGCATGCCCATTTGAAATGAATGGATTGCATACACAAGTAGCCTTAAACATATTAACTTTGTTGTCATATGAATTTCTAATAGGCATGGACTTGTTGGATTCCCAAAAAGAAAAATTGGACTGCTATGACAAAACCATAGAATGTGAAGATAGTGAAGGAAACACGGGGGTGATGCAGGGAATCCAAAAGATTGTATCAATGAGTCAAATATCATCACTGAAACTCCATAAATTTAGCTAAAAGGGTTTTCCCTCATATGGAATACAAGTGATAATGCAGTAAAGAACAATAAATTGAAGATTGAGGATGTATTTCCAAAGGAGGTACCCTAACCTCCTCCTAAATAAGATCTTGATTTTTCCAAAGATCTTGTACCAGGAGTATTATCGACATCTAAAGTGCCCTATAGAATGAGTACACCAGAGATGGTGGATTTAAAGGTGCAATTAAAATAAATGATGGATAAAGGGTACATTAGGTTGAGTGTGTCCCCATGGGGAGAACCAACACTATTTGTTAAGAAGAAATATGGTACATTGTGATTGTGTATGGACTATCAGAATTTAAACAAGGTTACCAATAAGAAAAAGTACCCACTATAGTTTATCCAGGATTGATGATATTTTCAATCAGCTCAGATGAGATACAATATTCTCTAAAATAGACTTGAGATCTAGATATCACCAAGTTAGAATTAAGGTTGAAGACATCCACAAGATAGTTTTTAGAATGCAATATGGACACTGTAAATTTTTGGTGATTCCTTTTGGTCTTACCAATACACCAACCATGTTTAATTGTTTGATGAATAATATTATCATCATGTTTTGGGACACATGTTTCCTTCTGTTCATCAATGATATCCTGGTATATTATAATACCAAGGAAGAGCACAAAGAGTGTCTTAGGATTGTACTGCAGGCACTGAGATATCACCAGTTTTATGATAAATATAGCAAGTGTGACTTATTTTAGAGAGAGATCCAAGTTTTGGGTCATAATTTTAGAAGAGGGAGTGGATGTTGACCCGGAAAAGATTAAGGAAATCATGGATTGGCCAGCCCCTAGAAATGTATATGAGGTAAGATCCCTAATGGGATTAGCTATATATTATATGAGATTCATTAAGGAATTTTCCAATATCAAAAATCCCATCACCTCATTACAAATAAAATGGGTGAACTTTTTGTGGTGATCAAAGTGTGAGACAAGATTTCAGTGGCTTAAGCACCTCTTAACCAATGCCCCTATTCTTAAGACTTCATACCTTGAAAAATATTTCCTAGTTAGTATTGATGCTTGCAAGGAAGAACTTGGTGGAGTCCTCATGCAAGAGGCACATGTGATTTCTATGAGTCAAGGAAATTAAATGAACATGAGAAACATTATGTTACTCATGACTTGGAGCTTGTATCCATGGTGTACTCTTTGAAAATGTGGAGGCATTATTCGCTTGGAAGGAGATTTTTCTTAGTGAAAAATCATTGTGAACTAAAATAGATATTTGAATAGGTACAATTAAACTCCAGACATGCCAGGTGGATGGAACTAATTAGTGAGTTTGATTTCGAAATCAAAAATATAAAAGGGAACAAAACTCAAGTAGCATATGCACTCAGAGGAAGTGTGTAGACGATACACTTAGTAGCAGAAAGAATGTGAAAATATGATATTAACCAAAAAATCAAGTTTCTCTTAAAAATTGTTGAACACTTTAATCTAGTAAAATAAATTTTGCAACAAGAACCCAAAAGGAAAAATTATGAGGGATACCAACTCACAGCATGTGGGTTTTTGATGTACAATAATAGGTTGTACATACTCGATTCAGTATAGATGAAAAACCTCATAATCGATGAATTTCATATGAAACCTTATGTGGGTCATCCTGGTTTTCAAAAGATGATAACAAAAACAAGATGGTTATAGTATTGGCTAGGAATGAAAAAGGACATTGCAGGGTATATTGCTAGGTTCTTGGAGTGCCAACAAGTTAAGGGTGAGCCCAAGCATCGAGAAAAATTGTTGTAAACAGTGAAAATTCTAGAATGGAAGTGGGGGATTATCTCCATGGACTTTATCATAAGGTTTCCAAGAACAACCAGGGAGCACGATGCAATCATGCAAGTGGTGGATAAACTGAGCAAGGCAACTCATTTTATTCCAATTAAGTCCACTTATAAAGCCATAGATGTCGATGATGCTTTTATAAAGGAAATTTTTAGATTGGATGGTGTTCTCGGGACCATTCTCTCAAATCAAGATGTGAAATTCACATCGAATTTCTAGAAAATCCTATTTACAGGTTTTAGAATGAAATTAGTATTGAGCACGGCCTACCATCCTCAAATTGATGGAAAAACCAAGAGGGTAAATATGGTGTTAGAAGATATGTTGAGGATGTATTATATGTATCATCTGAAGTAGTGGGAAGAATATCTACCCTTGGTAGAATTTTCCTACAAAAATGGCTACCAAGAGTCACTAAAGATGAGCCCATTTGAGGCCATGTATGGAAGAAAGTGTAGATTTACAATTAGTTGGGATAATCTAGTGGATGGGATCACCCTTGGACTGGAATTATTGAAAGAGATTGAATAGGAAGTAATAAGAATTAAATGAAATCTAAAGGTGGCCCAAGATAGATAGAAATGTTATGTTGATAACAAAAGAACTCATAAGGAGATTGGGGTGGGAGATCATGTGTATTTCGGGGTAAATCCCAAGAGGATCTCCCTAATAATGGGAATTTATGCCAATATAGATCACTGATATTGTGGACCATTTGAATTCCTAGAAAGAGTGGTATCGGTCGCATACCATATTTCTCTACCTCCTACTATTAAATGTCACAATGTGTTCCATGTATCTTTAATTAAGAAGTATATCCATTATTCTAATCATGTCATTGATTAGACTATGATACATGTGGAACTAGAGGGAGGATTTTATATAGATCCTCAATGTATCTTGGAAAGGAGAGAGACACTTCTATGAAATTGAGACTTCATGTAGGTTAAGATGCAATATAAGCACTTTGGAGAAGATGAGGTCACATGGGAACTACAGGATTCCATGAGGATGGCATACCCATTTTTTTTCTTTCTATAAAAATGTGTATACGATGGTAAAAAATCAAGGATCATGTTTTCTTTTAAGTGAGGGGAATGTAACACCTCGTTTTCCCTCAAGTATTTAATTATTATTAAGACTTCATGACTATAATTGATGAACACTGTAAATTTGTTTTATGTTTAATGAAAATTTCCAGCGAGTTTATTGAAGGGGAAGCCTTGCAATAATAGCCATGATACCATAGTGGGAATTGGTGAGGGGGAATTGTTAATTACCTTAATTACCCAAGAAATACAACCTCAACCCGAATAACCTTGACTGGATAACCTACCTGAAGTACCTTGCTTTTCCATGTTCACAAGAAAGCTCATTAATGGGGTTGAGACCCAGTAGTTGGGGAAGTTATGAATGCCTTTAGAAATGCATAAAGAAAAGGATGGGGTTGGATGAAGTTGTCATCCAGGAGTATGATGGTGACCCTTCAATTAGGAATCTTGACTCCGGGTGGTTTTCTTCTAACAGATGAAAAATGAGGAACAAAATTTTCCAGGAAGGCTCCACATTCAGGGTGAAAGGGAATGGAGAGAAGAGAGAAGCTACAAGAAGACATAAAGGATGCATAAGAGTGAAAAAATATCAAGAATGCAGAGCATAGAAGAACTTAGAAGTTTCGGTGAGGAAAATAAGAAGCTTTCCCAGGAAACTCATGGTTGATTTGGAATAGAGAATATTGAACCTGGACTAGAGAAGAGAGGGTCATGAGTTAGTTCTTGATGGAAATAAATTTACATTGGTAAGGGGAGGGAACTAAGGCACTATGTAGAAGTGAAGGGACTCCCTTGTGTATATGAAATCCAACTAGGAAGGCACTTGTTAATCTCATGGAGGCCCTAGTCTCAATTGGGAAGAGGGGATTTATGTTGTTTCGAATTAGGGAAGAAGAGTAACTTTCATGTTTAGACCCTTAACTTGAGATCCAACCTATGAGAGTTCCCCTGGTGGTATCATGGCCTAGCGTAGGGGTGTATTACTATAGGAAGAAAAGGTACAACATATCCTATGGTTGGGTGGAGAGGCAAACACCCTCGGTTTGCTGGCATGTTGGAGTTTGACCTTAAACAAATAAGTGCTTTTAAATGTATTTAGTAATTATTTCTTAATGAATATGAATCTTTGCATTTTTTTTTTGAAATAAGTTTTTAATATGTTGAATTGATGTTAAAATATGAACCTATTCATCTAACGATACTCTTCATTGTGATTCTAAAATGTGAGCTTCACCTCCTCCTTCTTTCTTTTTCTCAGGATAGTCCCAAGACATGTGCAGTGTCTTTCCATAGGCATAACATCTTACTTCTCCTCATCCTCTTCTTCCTCTTCCTCTGGAAGAATTTCTTCCACCACTCTGCCTTTCTTAGAAACTTCCTCCTATTTCTGAGTGATTGTGTGGTTTCTAAGTCTCGTCCTTAGACTTATGTTCTATGTCATGGGTAAATCCCTTACTTTTGCTCGGGGCTGAGCTTTTACCTCTCCCTTACTGGCTTTTTTTTCTGGCCAACTTCTCCTAGGCCTTCAACGTAAACTAATAAGCATCCTCCATTGTTCTTTATGAAATCATGCTGAGATCGTCCTAGATTTCGTATCTCAGGCCATTTATATGTCTCAAAGATTTTTCTTCATCTCTCTCCCTCTGTCTAGTTCTGATGTTCATCCTATACAACTCCTTTGTGTACTCCTTGACTGTCATCCCTTTCTATCTCAGGTTCTGCATCCTCCTGAACAGATTAATTTGATAATCTTTGGGCCTGAAATTAGCCTTCAGCTTGGCAGCCATTTTATCCCAACTCTTTATCTTCTGCTTGCCTTTGCTTCTCCTCTTAGCCTATAGTTCATCACACCACAATGATGCATGCCCTTTTAGCCTGGTGACATCCTATTTCAATTTTCTCTCTTCATTGACATCTTCATAGTCGAAATGCTTGTCAATGGACCTTAACCAATCTAGCAGCTCCTCGACATTTAAAATGCCTTCATACATTGGGACCTCTATCTTGGCTCTGCCTCCCAATCTAGAAACTACTCTCAGCAAGTGTTCCTCAACAACATCCTCTCCTACAACTTCTTCGATGACATTCTCGCCCATTTCTTCTTCGCTTTCTGCATCGCTGACGTATCCAGTGTCAGGTTCTCTCCTTTGTGTTGCCTCCATTGCTTCTAATATTGCACGAAGTTCTTGCATCTCCCTTTATACATAACGATTGGCTAAAGGTTTCTCTCCTCGTCTCCTTGGTGGAATTGTGTTGACTCTCTGTCATGCACACAGAGTACCAATTTGAGTTCTTGTGTGTCCTTCGCCTAAAATATATAGGAGAAAATCATCTCTGATACCACTTGGTACAGACCCCCCCTTCTCTCCTAGGGGTTTCACAACCTCATGATCTAGGATTGATCAAGAAACTGGGTTCGATTAATCCTTCAAGGCTCTGTTAGACCCAAAACCCACTTACACAGACCCTTTCTCCTAAGGAACAGGTCGTATGAGACCCACGAACCTTCTCTTGGACATTGTTCAAGTCTCAACGTCAAACATGCTCTAACTCCTCCCTACTAAGCCCTTCCTCCCTTGTGACAATGACTATGACCACATGCTCGAGTGAAAGGTGTGTCTTGATTTCGCGTTTCATGACCCTGGGAGCATTGATACCTCAATTCACCTGATAGCCAAAATTGCGATGACCTGAGATCTACGGTCCATATTTTCCCTTGATCGACAACTACGATCAATTCGTTGTTTTGTGTTTCCTGACTTCAGAGTTCCCTTGCCTTCGTTCTCCTGAGATCCAAAATCGCGATGCTTCAGGTATGACGGTCCATATCCTCCGTTGATCCGACGGTCACGATGATTTCGGGACTTAGCATTTCACGAAGTCAAAAGACTTGTGACCTCCAATCTTATGATCCCCAAAATGTCGATATTTCACCCTGGACAATCAACGGTCCAGATATTTCCCGAGTCCAACAGCTCAGATCAAGTCGTGGTTTTGCATCTCGTGAATTTTTGGTGCTCTACTCTTTGACTTCTCCTAAGCGCGAGTCAACGAAATGTTGGTCGTTCGCCACCTGTCCCTCCTGATGGAGGGTTATTATTCTCTTGTGTTTGGATCAAACATTTGATCTCTCTCCTCCTTTGGGCTTACTCCTTCCTTAGGTTTATAAGGTTTTATGGATTTCCAAAGGTTCTGAACCTTTTCTCCTTTGACAGGTTTGATTCTTGGGCCTCCTTAACACTTATGAAAAGTATTACCCCTCGTGAGCTTGGTCTTTTAAGGAATTTTATTTCCCAGGCACTCCTGGCGCTTCAAAAATTTTGATGACTCAGATACAAAGGATTTCTCGAAGAGACATTCTTCTTGCCCTCCTGGCGTTCTCCTTTTCTGTCTCTTTGACTTCTTGTAAAGTCCCTTCAACACTTAATCGAATCTCGGATCTATGCACTCCTTGCACCAGATCTTTACACAAGGTTTGGATTATTGCGGATGACTTTGCATGCCTTGCACCAGTCTCTTTGTACTCCTTGGAAAGGGAAGGTTTTGTGTTATCTCTTCTTATCTTTGGAATCGAAACAGATTATGTCACGCACTCCTTGCGTTCTATGAGAACACCTTGAACTATGTTCTCAGAAGAGAAACAATTGAAAAGTATCCTCACATTCACAGTCTCATCTACTCATATGAGGTTCATTCATTCACTCATGACAGCACAAATACAATGAATTGTAAGAAATTTTCACACCATACATTGAATCAAATTTCCTTTGTTCTATTCATAAGTGAAAATGATTACAACTGAAATAAAAAACAACAACTGAAACTCCAATTTCCTGCTAACTTGAAGCTAACATCTACCTTGAAATCAACCTCATTTGGGCATACAAAACCTCTATATCTCAGAGGGATATTAGAGTTTCCCCATTAACTATGTGTATACTCTAAGACTATCCTATGACTATCTTGGATCAGTCACATTCGAAAGTCATAATGGAAACTCTCGCTCCACTCCTGATTATCTAAACGTGCCTCAAAGGGTAATTTCAGCTCTGGGTTCAAGCGTGCCTCAAGAGATAAATTCTTGCACTGAGTTAAGGTGGATTTCAAATATCTGTTGCAACTATCGATGTTGGCTTCTATACATATTCCTTGATGTTGATGAGTCTTGCTCTACATGCTTGCCAATGATGCTCCTGCATCATGAATCAACTAAGGAGATAACAAGACCTATTACTAGCTTTGTGAATGTATTTATTTCCTTCATTGAATTCTTTCTTGGAAACTTAGCATTCAATTTTGGACATTGTCACTCAATTTTGAGTGTGGTTTATGCAATGTGAATGTATTTATTTCCTTCATTAAATTCTTTCATGGAAACATAGCGTTCACTTTTGGACATGGTCATTCAGTTTTGGACATGGTTTATGCAATCTTCTTTCTTTGTGTATGAAGGTGGAATGTCATTCATCTATGTAAAGGTTTTCAATCTCACAAAATAGAGGTGTGCAAAGTAATAAATGCATGAAATGGAAGAAACACAGAAACATAAAATTACATAAACGTATTGAGTATCATAGAAAATGGATTAAGGTTATTCCATGATCAAGGGTTCTTCAATCAAACTTACAATATTAAAATAATCGATCCATCACATATATATGTGATGCAAATAGTTATTTCATCATCCATTCTCTAATAGTGAAACCTTTTTCATAAAAAAACTTACCAATGAATT